>VDFB02143223.1:0-110110 GCA_007258455.2 Sequoia sempervirens | reverse complement strand
GCATGGAAAGGGGGAGCATGATGGTGTAGGAGAATGCATGAAAAGAGAATTAGCATGAGAAGAGTTAAAGTATAAAGACAATGCAAAGTTGATAGATGCAAAATCAATCATCGAGTGGTGTAATGTTTTGATGGGTCCAAGTAATGAAGGTACGTCTTCAGTTCATAAATTTTTTTGGTTGATGGATAATACTAACATTGCACCATATGAGGATTGTTGTACACTAACAAGATCGAGTGAGAAACACTCTTTCCTTAGCTCAAATGCAGGTTCACGGAGTATTGATACACGTAAGATGGCATGCTTTTGTTCTTCATGTACAATGCAAGCCTAAAATGATTGAGTCAGGGGAGTGGGCTAACAAATGGTTGAAAAGTTATCTTAGCCCACTTCACATGTATCGCCCTCCGACGACATTGGAACTAACACAGATGGAATCATCAGTTGACTTTGACCATGTATCAGATCTAGATCAACCAGGTGATATATCTACTTGCTTAGTTTTTGAAATTCCATATTGTTGTTGGAAACAAGCAACATTGAGAGGGGGGGTGAATCAGTGTTCTACAAAAATTAATACTTATGTTCTGATCTTTAATCCACTTAAAACATTTAATCAAAATCAATATGCAGAAATAGAAAACAAGAAACCACACAACCATAACACAAGAACTTTTACGTGGAAACCCTATTAGGGGAAAAACCATGGTGGATGGCCAATCCACAATAAGTTTTGAGTATACTCAAAAGAGATATTACAAAATGAGAATGCACTTGCATTCAGGCTTACTGCCTAGAGCTCACTACTCAAATATGGGGGGATCACTGCCCTTACAATATTTTGGAATAGATCCAAAAGAGTATGAATTGAATTGATAGCATCTACCAATGCTTGATTGTAGTTCTGATTAAGCTTTGATGACAAACTTTTGTCTTGATGACTAATGTTGAACTTCTGCCCTATTCTGCTCAAGTTCACACTGACAATCTTTATGCGCAAGTGAAACTATGCATGATATCACTCAACAACTCTTGAGACATTCACAACATACACTTACACATGCACTTCATCACACAAAATGATATGACCGATCATCTAAATATATTCGCTTCCAAGGATTTGAACCCCACAGGTCATCTCAACAAAACTTAATAATATTTGTAACTTGTCAGCCCAAATCATGAATAATTTTTATGTGTATCCAAAAAAGTCGGCTAGACAATAGCTGGGACCAATAATTAAACATTTGAACTTGAAGACAACTAAAATAATTCCACTTATACATTCGCAATGCACCACTTACACTGAGTCGGCTCTATCAAGCAAATAGATAGAAAATGTCCTACCAAACCTCCAAAACCATATAGCAACAAATGCAACATCACAAGATTCAATGCTAAGATACTCCACGTGCCTAAAAATCAATTTTAGTGATCCACAACACAAAATGATGATCCAGTGAAGCTATCTGACCAAATACCTTATTCCTTGAGTACTCTATCGGTAGTACACAATTTTTTACTTTACCTATTAGTGTAACTGAATGCATAACTACAAACCAAAGAGATGACTTCAATTCCCATCAATGACAACACTAGAAGCCAAAAACCATCTCTCAAAATCATATGCCAACAATTGTTATCTTACTTTGTATTGTATTTGTAATGTTGACTAATTTCAAGAGATATGTCGCACATATCAATGCAAGGCATGTTTATGCAGTTATTGTAGATGAAAACAATGAAGAGGGAACAAACTATTACTTGTATCGTTGTGTTGAGGCCAAAAATAAATTGGAAGGCCCAGTTATAGATGGATAAAACATTGAATACCGTACAAGCTCAGTTGTTGTTACTGCAAGGTGGCTTAGAAGGTATCCACATAAGAGTGTTAAACATTGGTTGTTTCAGGACTTTGACATGCATCGTAAGATTCTTCATTACTCAAACCTTGTTGTGGAATCCAATGTTTTTTTAACCAAATATGGGGGTATACCTTTGAACAAGACCTTGTGGAAGGTCTGTGAGTCTGACCATGAGGCAATACTTGACACAATAAAGAGTAGAGTAGACCTGGATGGTTCATTGGATTAATTTGTAAGTATATGCACAATGGTCCTTATTAATTTATATTTGTATCCATGTTAATTTGTTTGATGCCAATGCTATCATCTTATTTTACTTTTTGTATCTGTAAGTAACCCGATAAGCATTGATTGGTGTCCCCTTGCAGAAAATGCAGATTTATGAGCTATCCAAGAGAATATCAGGCAGAAAAGCAATGCAACATCCCTATTTTGATGATCTTGAAAAATCTCAATTATGATTAAATAAGCCATTACAAAAGTGAGTGCAAAGCTTGGTGAGGGAATTTCAAGTTATTCATTTGAATTTAACCTTATCATGAGCACCTATGATGTAGACATTATAAGAGCATCTCAAATTTCAAGATATTTTATTCATGATAGGTGTTGCGTGCAATAGGTATCTTAGAAATCCCAGTGAAGATATACGACCAGGAGTGACTAAGTTGAGATACTTCCATGCCTATCTATAAGTTCCTTCCATCTATTTTCATTTCATTTCAATTTTGGATGAGTTGTTTCTTTTTATTCTTTTACTTTGTGTATCTGTAACTAAACTAGTAAAAATTGATTCTCTCCTTGCAAAAAATGTTGATTTTTGAGCCATCAAAGAGAATCTTAGCCAAAAAAGAAATACAACATCCTTATTTTAATTATTTTGACAAATATCAATTTTGATTTGAAGCCATTATAAAAGAGTGTGCAAAGCTTTGCGAGGGAATCTCAAGTACTCATTTGAAGTTAACCTCTAAATGAGAACCTATGGTGTAGACATTATAAGAGAATCTCGAATGTATGAGTGACATTGTAAAATATCTATGAGAATAGAGTACCTAAGGAATTTTAATGAGATTTACTGAAATATTGAAATTTGGTGCAGGAGTACCAAGGTTATTGAGCAAATTTGGTTCATGGAAGTCTTTTAAGTTAGTTTTGTGTTTTGAGTTTGTCAATTGAATAAGGTCATATTAGATGGTCAATTGATTTATAATGTAATAAGTCATGTTAGTTACAAAAAAATATTTAAGCATGATTTGAAAGATGTATAATCATTTGTAAAGGCTATTTAAAGCCTCTTGAAGGCTCAAACACAATGTAATTTTGGTGTAGGAGCACCTAGTCTCCTAGTTGCAAAATTTCACTTTTTGAAGGTTGATAGGTGGTAAATAGATTATATTAAGGTATTATGTGTTTATTTATGCTAAATAAGGTTAATCAAGACCATTTAAGGTGTATTAGGGTGATTTTTTGAGTCTCGGTGGTCAAATATGCAAAAAAATGCATTCTTGCTACAAAATTGTCAATATTTGAATTTGTAGCCTTTGAAGGAAAATCTTTGAATTTGGTTGTAAATGTGCAAGAATGAGGTCTAAGAGTTTGATATACCATTTAGAGATCTTGGTTTTCATGGAGTTCCTTTCAAAGCCTCTGCTTTTATTGTTCCTACAGTAAACTATTTGATAGAGGTCATGGAATTATCTTTCTTACTAATCACTATTAGTGAGATTGAGATTGTTAACCTTGAGAGAGTATGACTTGGGAAAAATGAATTTGATATGGCTATTATTTTCAAATAATTCAAGTGGGATTTACTTCGTATTGACGTCATTCCTCAATCTTCACTTGATGGCATCAAGGAATGGTTGAACTCTGTGGATATAAAGTATTATGAAACTAGAATGAACTTGAACTAGTGGCCAATTTTGAAGAGTATTACTGATGATCCAGATAAATTTATTGAAGATGGTGGTTGGGAATTTTTGAATATGGAAGCTAGTGATTTTGATTCTGATAATTCAAAAGAGTCAAAACAAGGATATGAAACCTCTAATGTAGAAGAGGAATCAGAATCACTCTTCATGTAGCCACCATCAAGAGTGTTACAAGCCAACAAGATGGAGGGAATTCTTATATAAGGATAATTTTCAATGTTGCAGGTACTAGCTTTAATGCCAACTACAATGGAAACATTGAAATTCCCTAGCAGTATTTATGTTAAGGAAATTTCCTTTAGATGCAAGGATTCAAAGCACATCAACCATGTGGTACAGATGATTAAATCCTATAGATGATCTATAGCAATGAAAGAGTCTGAAAAGGCAGAGAGAGCTACACTAGTGACTCAAGAGAAACTTCAGATTTCAAAAACAAAGCCAATTAGGCTAGCAGACGTGTGGATCAAACCAGCATTTGGTGGAAGAGGAAGAAAGATGACTGTAATTTTGGAGGTCCACCATACTGGATTTTGATATTCAACCATGAGAGCAGAAGAGAGAGTTGATATCATGTATTAAAACATTAAGCATGCATTCTTCTAGCCAGTGGAGAAGGAGATGATTACTTTGCTTCATTTGCATTTGCATAACCATATCAAGGTGTAGGAATCAAGAAGACCAAGGATATCTAGTTTTATGTGGAGGTAATGGATGTGGTCCAAACTTTAGGAGGGGAAAGAAGGTCAATGTATGATCCTAATGAAATTGATGAAGAATAGCAAGAGAGGGACAGGAAAAATAAAATCAATACAGAGTTTCAAGGATTTGTGAAGCGAGTAAGAGAGCTATGGGAGCGGCCTCATCTAAAATATTTTGAACTAGAGTTTGATATACCATTTAGAGAACTTGGTTTTCGTGGAGTTCATTTCAAATCCTCTTCTTTTATTTTCCTTGTAGTAAACATGTATAATAACCTTCAATTCCTCGAAGAAGAGGTTGTTGGTTGATTTGTAACCGATTTTTGATCAAGAAGAATGTTATTTTCCAAAAATTTACTAGTTTTTCTTCTTATTATTGTATGGCCTATACAGATGCTAAGATGATCTAAAACCTATTGTGTGTTGTAAGTTGATGAATTATCTTTCATTTTCACCTATTTAGAGGTTTGAACTCTTTGTGTAGTGAAAGTTATCTTGTTTTTACTGCTACTACCTACTTTCACAATATTCTTGGATTGAAGGGTTTCATGATGTAATTTGAGCCATTCCATTTTTTGTGCCTATTGTAACTTGTGGAATGGGTCCTCTAGCTTGTAAAATACATGCCTAACCTATTTAGAATGTTGTGGATTCAAGGTTGGGTGTTTGGGATGATGTTTTAGGGTTGTAGCAAGGTATTTTCATGATGAAAATGAGGGTTTCAAGTGGTGTTTTGACAAAATTTGGGAAGGATTATCCATGTAATGTATTGTTCACCATGTTCAAGGTCCGGTAAGTGTGTTTGGTGCTTTTTTTGGGTCTAGTAGGTCCAGGAGATAGGAGTTTCATTAAAACCCCAAGTATTTTGCTTGAAATTGAGGGTTTGGTGTATTAGGGGTCTAGAGGTCTTGGACCTGGAAACAAATCATGGAATTGGAGGTTTTGACGCATAACATACTATTGTTTGAGGAGTTTGAGTGAATATCTAGTGTTTAAAATGTTGTCTCTTTGTAAATAGGGATAATTTAGTAGCCTTTGTGCAAGGTGGTCTATTGGATCTTAATGATGGTACAAAGAAACATGGTATGATCTCTTGGGAATTTGTCGTAGGGTCTCTGTTAAAGCTTGATTGATTTTTGGTTGGCCATTGGATGACCTTCTCTAAAATATAAGCCCTTTTGATGATATTTGGAGACTATAACCCTATTGTTGTTAGTTGATTCAATTTGGGTGATTGTGATTTCAAGGTTGGTGTCTTGTTGAGGTCTGATTAGTTGATGTTGAAAAGTGTTCCTCCACCTTAAATTGAATCAACAAGCCCTCTAACATAACAAACCCCAAAACCCTCTTCTTTCACAAGTTAGGCAAGGGTTTATTGAAAACCCATACTCGAAACCTTCCCACATCCAACCAAAGCCTAAAACACCTTCAAAAAGGTCTACACAAGCTTAAAAGTTCAAGAGATATCGCTTCCCCCAAAGATTTCTTCAATCCCTAGTAGTAAACCACCATTTTCCACTCAAAAATGCACCATTTGACATCTAGGGAATCACCTAAAAACCCACTATTCGCTTCCCTTGAACACATGTTTTATAACCATAACTAATCCTTTCCATCGAGTTATAGAAGCATACAGTGGGTGAAAGGCTTAATATGACATTTTAATGCACTCAAAACCCTTAAAACAGGGTATAAAAATTGACCCTCAGTAATTGGCTTCTAAAATGCACAAAATCACCTGAAATCCAACCAAACCAAAACTAAAACGAAGTTAAGTCTGCTGCCCAAAAAATTCCATCAAAAAAAGAGCACAATCACCTTGTACAAAATTGTACAATTCAATGAAACATCAAATCCCAAAGTGCAAAAGGGTAGAAATATTTGACGGGGTATTACTTGAATACCATGACATTTACGAAATCTCTATCTAAACCTAGGGGATCGCGTTGGGGCCCTCTACAATAACCTCTCTCAGTTTTTTTTATCTCATAGTGGTTTTCCCATGATGTCCAGTTTTCAGTTGATAGAAAAAGTATCAAATGCAAGCAGTGGAAAGTTGCAAAGTGGTGCAACTTTCATTCTGCAACTCGTGTGACCAAACAAACTGTTCCAACGCATCTGATTAGGTATGTTTATGCTAGGCATGGTCCTCTTTCACACCCAAACATGCGGAATCGCTCTAAGCTACATTCAACCAGATCAATCCCTTAAGGGTTCAAGTGTAATATGTTGAAATAGCCATTCCTCCTATTGTTCAGGTTGTGTCTCGGTGAGATGGGCTTGATGTAAGTAGGATAGGGAGTAGGAATAATAAAATAGCATTGGTAAAGGCATTGGAAGAGATTACTAACACTGCCCCTATTGAAAATTCAAAATTGAGGCCCCTTAAAAGCAAGGCTAGAAGAGGTGAAAAGAAGAAATTGCTTGAAAATAAGTTAGAATAAGTTGGAAATAGGGTGATGTTGTGGATTTTGATGTGTTCAAAAGGTTTGCAATGATAGGGGAGGTCAAAATTATGTTATGGTATGATTCCCTAGTTGGGAAAAGAGGGGTTTTGAATGAAAAAGAGAGGTTTGAGGGAGTAAAAGTGGGTAAAGTCAAGAGGCAGCATAATTTGGTGGTCAATTAAGTTTGTGCAAGTAGAATGAAGAGTGTTGGAATAGATTTTGAGGTTTGGGTTTGGGTTCAGGGGTTCAATTTGCTGGTTAGGCCAAAAAAATTTAGAGGGGGGTTCGGTTCATTTTGGGTTCGTTGGTACAAAAAAAATGTAAAAACAATATATATATATATATATATGCAGCCTAGAAGCATGAATTAGGATTAGAATATCACATAACATCATATAAACAACAAAACCACCATAAACTTGAATTTCATTTAAATCATGCATGATAAATATTCATCGTTGAAACTTGAATTGTGGTAGCTTGATATACAGAGTCTATTGATGCTAGGGTTCAATTTTTATGATTTTGAAAAAAGAAGCCAACTGAGTAGAGTTATCAGCGTTCTTCATAAATCATAAGAATTTTTTTAGTAGACTAGCCATTTTGATGTCTTATTGTAGTCTCAAACATTATTTTGTATCATTGTTACATTGGTCTTGAGAGTGGTAACTTAATATAGCTCCACAATACAAAATCTGGTTTACCAAACTAGGACCCGCACCACCTGAGCGAACACGGATCAAAACCAGGGCTAAAGTAGAAGAACCTGGTAACATAGATAATGTGTCAAGAATTTGTCTACTTCATCTACTCTTAATTTTATGTTTTGCAAGTGTTGTGAAGATTATGTATCCTTTGCTTAATTGAGTTGTTTCAATCAAAGGATTAAATATATTGGAATCTCTTTATCAATCATTTCATGGAATACCAATTGAAAATGTGTTTTTTGCTTTTAGATAAAGTTTTTTACCATCAATCAATTAATTTATTCAAGACAAACCATGAAGGAAAGCAATGATCAATGCTAGGGCTAACCAATTAATAAGTATACATGTGAATAATTCAAGCATGCACATGTGAATAAGGGAGGCACAAGTAGTCACAAACATTTATTCCTTGAAGTATACACATGAATACATAGTATACACAACTTAATACAAAGTATATGCACAAATACAAGGTATATGCATGAAAAGGCGTAAGTCGCTAAGTATACACTGGAACACACATAAGTCACAAAATATACACGTAAGTTGTAAAGTATGCACTTGAATACATGTAACTCATATCTATTGAACCATGAATTTATAACATGCAAATATGGACACCATCGATAAAAAATATTTGTATTAACCAAATAGCCATGTACGCATACATCAATATATGTCGATATAAGTATAAAATATAGGTACAAAATAGCCATATAGGCTTATGAGAATGCCATATAGGCTTACGAGAATGCCATATAGGCATACAATGTCAAATATATCCAATATAAAATATGTACAAAAATACCATGTAGGCATACAACAAAAGGCTTTGGAATCAAAAGTTGTTGCTCTCCAAGCTCTTGAAATAAACTCTTGCCCTTTTCTTGTCAATTGGATGGCGATAGGTCTGTCACTCGTTTGTGTGAACCCCAAATCTATGTACCTGCAAAACAAGGAGATTAAACACCTCAAGTTAGATATTGCAAGCATAAACAAGGATTCCCCATGGAATCCATTTACAAGTCAAACTAGGAATGAAAATATGCAAGAACACAATACAAAAGATAAAACAAAGATGAAATCCTAATTTAAATAGAAAACACTTGATCCCATGGGGGAATTGGTGCCAATTTGATGTGGAAATTTGGCCCTTTTCCCAATTCCTATGATTGCAAGCTTTGAATGTAGACTTGATGAAGAAATGTGATCCACTTTTGATGATGAATGATGAGGATTTCAAGCCAAATCTGCAAAAGAACTTAGCTAAGAACTCAATGGTGTGAAACTTGATAGATATTTGAGCATGGTAACTTTACTCAAATTGTGGATGATAAAATGAGGAGAGGAGCTCTTCATTTATAGGATTTCAAGATGGATGAATGCCCAAATTTGAACAATGTGGGACTAACATTCATCCAATGATATGGTGCCACTTGTCAAGCTATGAATGGATGATGGTTGTGTAAGATTTGGGGTTTGTGCCAATAAATGCCAATATTTGAAATTCAAATTTGTTGAAATGACATGTAAGAGGGAAGGGAAAATGCAATAAATGCCACTTGGCTCAAGGCAAAGGACATGTAAGATTTAAATGCCTTGTTGGAAGGACATGTTGATTTGGAATTTTGAATTCAAATTGAGAGAATATTCCAAAAGATGCCATGTGAGGAAAATAGGGATTTAATAAATGAATTAAATCTATTTTCATGTGCAACTTGCATTATCTAGGATGTGATATGAGATTAGATTAAATTAATCAAGGATTAATTAATTTAACAGGAGATTAGATGATGTGACTTATTTCACTTAGATTTATGGATTTATTTAAATAAGATAAGAGAGGAATATGATAAGAGGCTAATTAAATAAAGATTTTGATTTATTTAATTAAAAGGGATGTGTTAGATTAAATCAAATAAGGTTTTAATTTATTTAATTTAATAGATAGATTAGAGATTTAATCAAATAAATTGATTATTTAATTAAATAGGATAATTAGATCGATGAATTGATTTAATTAACAAGAGAGAGTGACTTAATTAGACAAAATGATTTATTTAATTAAGAGACGAATATTGATGAATTTAATCAGATAAGGGAATTTGATTAAACGGTTAGACAGAGGGATGATTTAGGAAGAAACGATGTTAGTAAGTCAGGATCGAATGCACGATGTCAATCAATATATTTTTGATGTCTACAGTTTGTGCTACACCCAAGGAGTTCTCTTGTTGCTCCTCCTAGTACTGTTAAGTTCTTGGTGAAGTTTTAACTATTACAATAAGAAGTAAAGACATTAATATATAGAAATTACACTATAAAAAATAATATATTTAACAAAATAATCACTTACGGCCATCTCACGATCACTCTCCACAAGGGAAATACTCGCATGTCGATGCTAAGGCATGCTCAAGCCCTGTATAAACCATCCAAATAGAAATTAAACTACGAATCAATAATGGTTTGATTTTTCACTAGAACTAACATCTATAACAACGAATGTAAATTGAAATTTAGTAATTTGCCTCATACCTCCCCTTCAGAGCCATTGAGGATTGTATAGCGGATGAAACATCTATATCCATTTCCCTCGTAACATTTGGAGGTGTTTCCACAACCAACATCTAAAAATAAAACAACAAAGTATTCAACCACAAAAAAGTTACAATAGCGGTCCACATCATGACTTATAATTTATGAGATCTAATGAACAAAATTTTGAGTACTTATTAAACTATATATTTCTGATTATCATGCTTACTATTTTCCCTATTCATATATTGTTTGAAAGGACATTTTTTTAGTTTTTTACCCATAGCAGCAAGCCACTAAACCATTTGATTAAATGCTTTCGTAGGCATGTACGATAACTGTGGTGGCATAGAGAAGGCAATGAACTATTTGAAAAAATACCTCAAAAGAAATGGGGTCTTGTGGTGATGGAATGCCATTACAAATAAATGCACGTCATGGCATTCCATCACCATAAGACCACATTTCTTTCAGGAATTTTTTCAAAAAATTCATTTCCTTCTCTATGGAATTATTGCTTACTATTATGCTTTGATAGATATTTTTCCAAGCATCCATAGTTTGATGGAAAGCACCTATTTTAGGCTTTTAGCCATAGCAGCAAGGAAGTGAGTAGTTTGATAAAATGCTTTGGTACACATGTATGAAAAATGTGGTATCATAGAAAAGGTGGTGAGCAGTTTGAAGAAATTTCTCAAAGAAATGTGGTCTCATGGTGATGGAATGGATTTCCATCACCATGAGACTGCATTTCTTCGAGGCATTTTTTCAAACTACTAATTGCCTTGTCTATGCTATTGCATACTATTATGGTTTCATATATTTTTTCCAAGCATCCATAGTTTTTCGTGCAAGTGCACCTTTGCAAGTACATGCCTCCATGTGAAGTAATTGTATCACTGCTTATGTCAACTTTCTAAACAACTATATTGTAGTTGAAATTTTGTCATCTATCAACATCTAGTTATTAGTTATGGAATGTGAATTAATTCTTTGAGTTTGAATGATGTGGAATGCAACGTAACCAATGATATGAATATAAACTACACAAATCTATTAAGTACAATTCATTAGTTAAACTCTTTATTCTATTACCTACATGTAGGTTTGAGTAAATCCACTGGCACCGGGAGGTGTTCCCTCGAAACCTCCAATATTACCCTATTCAACATCAAAAATCACATATTGAAATACCATTCGTAAAACTATGCTATTAACATGTAATAAATTTTTAATTGTTTACTAGTTACATACCCCACTGATAGGTGAACTACAGAAAAAAGTAGGTGGAGGGTCAGCGTATCTAGTCTCAACACTGTGACCCTGCAATTTATTAAAATCATAAAACTAAATTAGTTAATTTTGCATTTCAAAATAAAAATTTAATAAATTAAATTCAATGAACATGCTAACTTTTCCATAAGTATCAATGCCATATGCATCATGAAAAATGTCAGACACCCTCTCCATCTCTGTAGCTACATATGGATCCTACATAGCAGCCTCCTAAGTGTCGGTGGGGTCATATGAACAAGTCGCCCCGCAAGATTGACACACATTGGTTTGAAGGCCACCACTCGAAGAATCCCCTGGATGTCGTTGTAGAATAGGGCTAGTATGATGGATGACACACTAGGTCAAAGTGTTGACAACCTGCAATGTCTCTACGTCGGCACTCTCCTTCACGATGATAGGCATAAGAATGTGTTCACGAGGCAGCCTGGCGAGATCTCGTCTCCCTTTCTGCGTAGGATCTAATTGTACACCGAGCCTATCCCAAGCCGACTCCCCACCTCTCCCCTGGAAGTCCCTCATATCAAAATAATTTGGGATTTTTTTCAATATGAACTCACTATATAGTTTCCTAAGAAAATACTGGGGGACTTCATAATTTTTGCATGGTCAGTCATCAAAGACCATGTACAACCTATCATAAAAATGGTTCCTAATCTATTTGTGGTGGCACCAATGAATAGGAAACCTCTTCGCATTGAGGCTAAGATTTTGATTTGTGCGTGGGTCAGTGAATAATGAGCACAAATCCCCTTTTGCAATTTTTAAATCCTTTACTTGTTTATATGATAGTTTATCCATATAAAATACCCTAGTCGCCTTCCTCCTATCTTGCCATCCAGTTATTTGTTTGCTAATTGAATCTACATTTTTTAACATATCTTTCAATGAATTTGCTAGGGTCATTCTTTCTGTGGTTGAACCATTTGGGTCACTCAACCTACTAATAAAATCTTCAATTTTTTTTTTGTTGTTCTCAATTTCACTCATTAAATTTTCTTGAGTGCCAGGAGGGTGTTGTTGAGGTTGATTTTCTTGTTGAGGATTTTCTTCTTGAGGATTTTGTTCTTGAGGATTTGGTTGCTCTTCTTGTTGAGTATTTTGAGGGTTTGTGGGTTAATTTACATCTCCTACAAGTTCAATAAAATATATATCAAATATAGCCTAAAACTAACAAAATCAACCTAAAACTAAGAAATTCAAAACAAACAACAAACAATACTTACCTCTCCCACCTCTTCATCATCATGGCACCATCCTTGCAAAGAAATAGCAACTGTTGTTGAAGATTTTTGCACAATACCTCCTCCTAGAACGCAAGTGCGAAAGTTGGGGGTTTTGACTGTGGGGAGAACAAAAAAATAATCGAAGTGAAAATGAATGAATTTCACTTTTTTTTTTGCTTTTAACGTGCAATAACGCAAGCATGTTATAACGTGCTTACACTATGAGTTTTCAAATTTTTTAAAAAAAGTGGTCAAAAAATTGCTACCCAACTTCATGCACCCACCCATAAACCAAAAATTGGTATTCTTCTATACCATCATCTAAAGATACAAGGGAGGCTACACTTGGCATTGCATCAACATGTCAATTTTCTCTCCTAGGAACACTATCTATTATGAAAGAAGAGAAACAATCAAGAAAGGATAAAGGCCAAATCTCAATACTAAGATAGCTTATTTTTCTTGGCTTGATATGTCTCTATAATTTTATGTACAATAAGTTAAGAATCACCATGAATGCAAAGATTTTTAATGTTTAAAGTCATCGTGGCACACAACCTAGCAATAAGGGCTTCATACTCAACGATGTTGTTAGTGCAATGAAATTCCAATCGAAAAGATAGAGGAACTACTTTATCTTCGGGTGAGACTAAAACTACGCCTTCTCTAGAGCTAGCTTGACATCTCGATCCATAAAAGTACATCTCCCATATAGGTTCATGGTTTGTTGTAAAGAGGTCTTCATCTGAAAATAAATCTAGATTATGGAAGGAGTGAGATGAGGGAGATTCTACTAATTTATCGACAACAACTTGACCCTTTATTCCTTTCTAAGTTACAAACTTGACATCAAACTAAGAGAGCAACATTACCCATTTTTCCAACCTTCCAAAAAGATCATTTATAGTGAATAGATGTTAAAGATCACTTTTCACAATGACATGCATTTCAGCATGAAGAAGATAATGTCGTAACTTTTATGTTGCAAAATTGAGAGAGAGGTAATGTTTCTCCATGGAATAATAATGAGTTTCATAATCAATGAGAATATGACTAATGCAGTAGACTACTCTTTCTTTACCATCATCATCATGTTGAGCTAACAAAGCTACTAAGGCATGAGGTGATGTAGAAATATAAGAAAAAAGGGTCTATCCTACATAGCTAGAATTAAAATAGGAGGATTGGCCAAATAACTCTTAATTGACTCAAAATATTTTTCTCACTCCTCATCCCATCGAAATCGAATGTCTTTCTTCAACAAATGTGTGAAGGGAAGTATATGATCAACCAATTGAGATACAAATCTACAAATTGTTTAATTTTTTCCCTACAAACTACGTAGTTGAGAGATGTTCTTAGGTGGAGGCATGTTAAAAATTTCATCAATCTTATTTGTATCAACTTTGGTTCCATAATGAGAGATGATAAATCCCAAAAAAAATCCTACATCAACACTAAAGATGCACTTAAGAGGATTCAGTCTCATGTTATAGAGTCAAAGACTTTCAAAAATAAGACAAATATTTTCAACATGATCTTGACGAGTTGTGGACTTAGCCAAGATTTCATCAACGTAATCTTCTAGAATTTTGTGAATGAAGTCATGAAAGATAAGGGTCATCACCCATTGGTAAGTCACTCCTGCATTCTTCAACACAAATAGCATGACCACATAACAGAAATTACCCCAAGGGTTAGTGAAGGTTGTCTTATACTAATCTTCTGAGTTAATATGAATCTAATTATAGCCCAAGAAGCCATCCATGAAAGACAACAAGGCATGGCCTATGATCAAGTCTACGATAATACCAATATTAGGAAAGAAGTTTTGTTGAGATCACAAAAATTAATGCAAATGTGAATATGACCATCAGGTTTACTGATATCCATGATATTTGACATCTAAGGTGAAGAGTCAATAGGATGGATAAAGCCAACTTTTAAAAGCCTCTCTATCTCATTCTTGACTAATAAAGCGACCTTGGGATTCATCTTCTATATCTTTTGTTTGATATAGAATGATATTATGGACCACCACAAACTCATCAATACCAAGAATTTCCTTGTATGACCAAGCGAAGATATTAGGATGAGAATGTAACAAATTATAATGTTGTTTAGATTCTTTTGAAGAAATTGACTTTCCAATCTTAATCACCTTCTTAGAAGACTCGGGATCCATGAGAACATTAGTAGTATCTCCTTTGAGGAGAGTACTACGGTCTTCAGGATGGGAAATAGGAACATTTTCATCCACATTAGATAAAGGAGCCTTCTCATCCATACTCACAATGGGTTCTCCAAAGTATGCTTGCTTGTGCAAGCGATGCAAGAATTTATGCTTATGGTGATAAGAAGGTAAGTGAGAGTGGACAACTAAGATTCTTCCAGTGCTTCCTCAAAAGAGAAAACATCTAGAGGAACTTTATTAGATTCTACTTTACTTTCAATCAGTTCAGGGTGAACTAGGCTGAGAGGTTCGATAGAAATCATGTTGACACTCCACCATGGTTTCTACCTAGATTGTTCACAAGAGTAGCCAAGCCCCAAGTTACATTACAAGGTACACATTCCATAGGGACTTGAATTCCTTGTTCATTATTCCCACAACTCTTACATCTATAACCATATTTATAAATAAGTTCGAAGCCAGGGTCGTAACGTGTTTGCAAATCCTAAGAAGGAAGAGGATCTACATAAAGAGCTGCATTCCAACAATGGGGATCATACTCTATAGCATTGTAGTCATCCTTCTTGATGGGATTGCAAACATTAGCCTCTTTAACAAAAGCATGGTTATCTTCCTCAGTGTTGGCTAATAGATTAGGAACCTTGAGAAATAATGAATTATTTTTCTTGAAAGGTGTGATTGTTCCCAACAACTCTAGAAAGTTCACAATTTCATTTGTCAATTTCCTTTAAATTTTGTAGGTACAGCTCCCTCATATGATATGCAATGAATTTGAATAAACTAACTAAACATATCTATGCTTTTAATCCAAAAGTAGTAAAAGGAAAAACTCAATACAAGGAAAATTCCTAATACTGAGTGTAGAGAAAAGTAATAAAGGCACTAGCTCAAAGACCAATTCACATATGGTAGATCATCAAAAGATTGGCACAAAGACCAGTAGGCATGAAACAGATTATAGAACTACTGGCACAAACACTAGCTTGCATAAGATGAAGTAACAGAGATGTCAACCCAATATTACTTGTGAACTGAAATAAAATACAAAGATGGATGCAAACACCAACACATGGGAATAGCATAAACATGTAGATATACCTTAAACACACAAATTCAATAATATCGGCTATCTTTGTAAGCTAAATTCACATAGAAAAATAGAAATTTTTATTAGAGTTATCATACATTAGCTAATAATTAATTAATCTTGTGAACTGAAATCAAATACAAAGATGGATGCAAACACCAACACATGAGAATAGCATAAACATGCAGATATACCTTAAACACAAATTCAATAATATCGGCTATCTTTGTAAGCTAAATTCACATAGAAAAATAGATATTTCTATTAGAGTTATCATACATTAGCTAATAATTAATTAATCTTTAATTGATTATTAGTCTAATTTATTCTCACACACTTTAGCTAAACTTAGGAATGTTTTATTAGTTGAGTTAATATTAGATCATTATGTCTCATCTCATGTGATGTTGAAACTTGTCATGATCTGATCCTTTCTCATTTAGGATTTTATCTTATAAGCATTCAACCCTTATTGTAAATATCACTCAGATATTATTCATGAGAAATATCATAGCTTTCATATCTTGTTGAAATCTTCTTCCATAACTTTTCATTGTTGATGAATATAGCAATTCTTGTTTGTAGATCTCTTGCGTGGAAGGTGTACTTGTTTTTTGTTTGATCCTGTGGCTCATGTTTTTGTGCTTATTTCACAATTCTAACATGGTTTCTTAGCAAAATTGTATTTAGAATAGCATAATATCAAGTCTCTTTCGTGATGTCTAGAGAGAAACAATTTGAAAATAAATACATATATATAAAGCAAGTGAGTAACTACTTCTTTTCCCGTAACTGATTTTAATTAAAGTCTTTTCAATAAATAAAACAATTGAAAACAATGATGGTGGTGCTTTGCTTCTGACTTCTACAAATGTGGCAAGTCATTTTTGTAAGGCTTGGAAGGCCTTGATGACATGTGGAAGTTCTTTATGGTGAGGAATGGTTATATTTCCCATTCATAATCTCCATACTAGTTGATTATCCCAAATGGATTTGATTCTCTGATCATATGTCTTCATGAGCCCTGTCGCCTAAGATAGGATGAGATCTAGTTTTCTAAATTTCCTCAAATGTTCAACATTAAAAAATTGAGAACTAAAAATGCCATCAACTATCTTCTAAAAATCACTCTCCAAAGATTTAGCATTTTCATTAATCCCATCTCCTTCCTTGTCAAGTTGTAATTTGAGGGCAACAATAATTTTATGAATCTCCTCTACGATTGCATTGCATTCATTTTGGACTCCTTGGAGCTTTTGTAGGCCCTATTTTCTAACCCGTAACTTCCATTCCACACTTTTGTTCCATATCATGCAGCAAGCATTGGTGACATTGGGTATGATTTGCTTAGCGGCTAACTTTTAAATTCTAAAACCTATCATAGCCTTGATTTCATTTACATATTGGTTCCATATGCTCTCTTCTTTCTTAGTAGTGGAAATCTCCTCTTGAACCTCTATCCTTGAATCATTTTCCCTCTGTAGATATTTAAGAGACTAAAAAATAATCTAGCTACCCTTTCTAATTAACCAACTACTCCATTCCTCAATAGCCTTACCAAAGTTTTTGCAACTCCTCATTTTTCTTATCGCCTCTTCCTATTAAAGCCAAAGGGTCAGAGGAAGACTCGGCTTGAGATATCAGTTGAGAGGGCATATCAAAAACTAATTTCAAATATTTAGTTAAGACCTAGATTTTCCTTTTTAATTCTTCTTTGCTTTCCTTGTCTTTCTTGGACCTCTCAACCATTCTTGCTACAGACACCTAGAAGATTTGTACATCTCCATCCCTTGTAGGGGGTCCCCAATACATTTTTCCAACATCAAATTCACTGGCTATTGCTTGAGTAACTTCCTTTTGTGTATTGGGATGTGCAACTTCCAAGCATAAACTCCCTGATCTAACATCATCAATTAACCTAGCAGTAGTTTTCAACATCTTCAATTTTGGGGTCCTCTAAAGCAATTGTCCAATCATATCCTACTTCAAGAGGTCTAGCTATACTACCTTCCTCTTCCTTGATAGAGTGTCTTCCAACAAAATAGGGGCAATTAGGGATGTTGGTTGTTTTAGAGCTAGAGGAAGGGAATAGCATTCTATTTGCGGGAGGAGTATCTATCTGAACACCTTGTGAAGAGATTGGAGAAAATCTTGGTTTTAAAGGTTCACCAACCTCCTTGATAGGTGATGATCGAGGTGATGGGGAGGAAGAACTAATATCAATATTATTTAAGTTGTCTCCTTCTCCTTCTTCCTCTTTCTCTTGATCCAAATTAGGTAGATTCAGAAGATCCTCTTCACAAGTCAGTTGAAGTACATTCCTATTAGGAGGTTCTTCATCACCATCACCCTAAGCTCCAAATTGCACTAACTGTGAAGCAACCCCAAAGGTTCCTACAGTTACAAGGGGTTGACCACTACCTCCTGCTAGTTGGGTGTTCTATGATCTAGTATTAGGATGAGATTGTTATGTTTTCTTCTTAGTAACCCACTCTTGGGTCCTTTCTAAAACATCGGCAGTCCTTTCCTCGATGGTTTTTTTCTCTTTACTGCTCCAATCCATAGCAGGAATGGGTTGATTTGCTATTAATTATGTGAAAATTGGGTCCACTAAATCTGATCCAGCATACTCAATTCCTTGTCCATCAAAGCTCAAATTATAGGTGATTATTTGTGTCAAGGACAATCTCATCCAATTCCTTTTTCACACTTCAAATTTATCAAAAAAATCTACCCAATAGTCCTCCAAAGTAGGAAAATGGAAAAAACTAGGACCAAGCTTCAAATTATCTTTAATGCAATCCTTAAGATCGAAAGGAAAATGTTCATCATAGGTCTATAGATTGCACCTAGTTGTTTCCTTTTCTATATTGAGGTTGTTTGACATGGATTCACATGTGTAGGGGTTGAACCCAACTAGTAATTGCATTGTCACTCTTCTATGCTCCTGAAATCTCTTGTTGACATCTGCCAAATACCTGTAAACCTCAATCATCACAAATTTCTCTTATGGTTTCCTTGGAATCTTGATGGGAAATCGAGTGAAACTACCAACCCTAATATAGGAGAACCTCTAAAATTGAATGAAATGGCTGCCATAATAATTAACAAACTGCATAGTCTCAGGTGGCAGCCACATCTCAGTTTTCGCCTATAGTTCTTTGGTCATTCTCATAGTGAAGGTATTTGATATCCTCCTGTGATGAAAAAAGCTCTTATTCAGTTATAGTTTATCAAGGTACTCAAAAACTAGTACTTGATCATGAGGGAGATTACTTGGCCTCAAGCCTGGCCAAGGCATAGTACTTGCAATGGCATAAATCAAATAAGAGGACATGAAAAATGCCCTATCAGTAATAAATTAAACCAGTTGGTTGTGTAACCTGTCACTAATAAGTGTCACCCAATCTAAAAATTGGGTTCCTTCGAGTATAATCTAAACAGAGAAATGCATCCATTCTTGAAAATTAAAGGCGTCTCCATTACCCCAAACTCTATGTAGCAACATAATCACGTATAATATCTCTCCTAAAAAATGGTTCCTATGTAAATTTCAGGGTAGCTGAGACTTGCCTCCCTTTGGTTTTTCCAACCAATTCCTTGTCATTATGTTCCAATAGTACCCCTTCTTGAGTGAAAACTCAATTTGAGCACTGGAGAAATCCATGGGCGATTAGGGTTCTCTTTTAAGAGTTCTTAAACATGAGGCAAAAGTGTTTCTCTGAATTTTAATCACTAAGCGGTTGTCATCAATTCTTATTTCCTAGGTCTAAGCATTATAATGCCTTATACATTATAGAATCAATTCTAAGCATTGAACAACTACGGGGAAGGTGGCCACCTCCACTAATCCCTTTCAATTATTCTTTGTGTGATAGGTGGTGGGTTGGGAGCCTTGAATTTTTCTTTAATCTCACTCATATTTACCAGCCCTAGCTTAGCATCCCCTATCTTAGGCATGTCACACATTAACCCTGCGACGTACTCATACCCTTGACACTTAATTTTAACCATTTCTAGACTACTAGGGTTCAAATAGGTTTTTACCAGGTAATCTAAAATGCAGGGGAAAACAAGCCTAAAAATTATATCCTCATGAGGAAAAAATAAGGACAAAAATACCTAAGAATGACCCTAGAATCTGAGGCTAAAAGTATACAATGGTGTGCTCTCTTTCTTCACATCTCCCGAAGTGAATGTTGCAGTTGAAGAATTTATGACCTTGGCATGAATTTCCCTTTAATTCCCCACCAGAAATGTGTAAGTAGATAAACATTAAATGCAATTCTCCATCATTTGGGCATGTGTCAGCTTTCACATCACTACCTCAATATAACCACTTTTCAAAATTTTGAAAAGGAATGGCTATGCAGGCAGGGAAGTGAGTGGATCATATAACCTTGTTCACTGCCCAAGTTTATACTTGGCTACAAAACACTGCATGCTTAATGAAGTTAATCATTATTCTCTCTGGACGGTAAATGGGAGAGTTCAATGAACTCAATAACACACTACCAACACTACCTTAGCTTGAAAATAGATCAAAGCGAGAATTTCATAAGTTCATATAACTAGGAAAAACATTGTTGGTGCTTTCAAAACAAATAGGAAAGTTCATAGTGCAACTGAAGGGAGAGTTAGAGTAACTTAACAAAATGCCACCTGAGTTATACTAGATGCTCAAAATACCACCAGTACATGATTTAGCCAAAATTTTAAAAAATAATCATGATTTTTTTTTGGGGGGGGGGGGGAATTAGGTAACAAATGGCTCTAACTAGGGAAAAAGACTGACAAGGATGAAGCAAAGAACCTAGAAACAAGTTTACATGATCAATTCCTTATCCAATGGGCAACAGAGTTAGGGAATTATCAAAATTGAAACTCTCAAACACGAAGAAGGCACAACAAAAATGGAAGCAAAACCCTAGACTAACTATATACAAAGATAAAGCCCCAAAGGGCACTCAGATTTGGTAGAGCTTGGGATCTTGCCCATTATTGTTGGGATAAGACAAATGAAAGGTATTAGGTCCACATTCTTGAGTGATTTTGAGTGAACTAGTCCAAATAGCATTGAATTTCCTATGAGCAGCCTTAGGTTCCTTTTATTTTTCCCATAACAGCACTGAGTTTCATATCATAAACATCCTTTGCCTATATTTTTTATCAAAGATATTTTTGACCTTATCCTAATGCATAGTTATCTTATCTACCATCTCATCGGGTTGCTCCTCAATCTTGGCTAAGTATAGGATTCTCTTTTCCAAAGCATCACAAAATTCTTGGTCTTCAATCATAGTCTACAATTTATAGGTAGATAGCTCTAGTGAAAGAGGAAACACACTCCCTACTCCATAAACTAACTCAAAATGGGTCATCTCGATTACCTTCTTAGGGGTGGTCCTATCTACCCATAAAGATTCATAGATCTTTTTATGCCAATCCTTCTGATTCTCATTCACTAGCTTCCTTATGATACTTACTAGATTCTTATTATTGGACTCAGCCTGGCTATTCCCCTAGGGATAATTGAATGTGATAAGAAGATTCCATAGTCGTAGCAAAATAGTTATATCTCATTGGAAGAAAAACTTGTTGCATTATCAGTCACTAGCTTTTAATGAACTTTGAATCTAACTAAATGTTTTCTTTGATGGATTTGCATACCACTTCTGAAGTAGTCCTCTTCATAGGAATCACCTCCACCCACTTGGTAAAGTATTATGTTGTTGTAATGATATGAGTGTGACTTCTACTTGATTAGGGACTAATGGGCCCTATGAAATCTAGGCCACATTGCTAAAAGGGTCCATCAATTACAACAGGCCTAAGTGGAAGTGCTACCAAATGGGTTCTGCCTGCAAACAACTTGCATTTTTTGCATCTCATCACCCAATAATAGGCATCTTTAAACATGCTTGGCCAATAGTAACCATGCCTCAAGATCTTAAAAGTAGTCACAGTTAAGGAAAAATGTCCCCCACATGCTTCATTGTTAAATGTTTTCAACAATCTTTCTTGTTGATCCTTATCTACACACTTCAGAAATGCACCATCCAATCCCCTCTTATGCAGAGTATCTTCCAAAATGACATATTTAGCTACTTTCAGCTTCAGGTTCCTCTTTTTTTTCTTTGAAAGATGCTTTGGAAATTCTTCATAAGTGAGGAAATAGGCAATGTTTGAGACCACTCGTCCTAGAGGCTAACAATTCGAACCAAAGGGAGGTCTTCCACATCCTTTTGCTCATTATGCTCTTCTGCTATAAGTTTGCAGAGTCCTCTTCCTCAGGATAACTTTGTCTATTTAAGATCCAAGTCATACTCTTGAACGTTAGCAATCCAACCTCCCCTTCTGTTGCAGTCGACATCCAATTGAGTAAGATTCTTTTGAAAGTAGGTTATGGCACGTATACCAGTAAATGTGAATGCAATATATAAAAATGAAATTACTTAACTTTTACTACTGCATAAGCATGTTTTTCTATCTAAGAGTAGTTGAGCTCATGCTTTTTCAATGGAACAATCATAAAGGCTCTGAGAACATACACATTCTTCTTGTCAGCTTGGAGTAGAATAGTAGATATAGTATGTTCGGAGGCATAGCAATAAATAATGAAATCCTTTTTAAAATTGGGACATACCAGAATAGGGACCTAGGAAATTGCCTCTTTTATTTCATTGAAAGCCTATTTTCCAGCTTTGTTCCACTTGAAAACCTATTGTTCTTTCATCATTCCTACTATATGTTTGGTAATCTCAAAGAAATCAAGAAAAAACTTCCTTAAAAAGATAACTTTTCCAAAAAAAAGACTTCACACCATTCTTAAGCAAGGGAAGACTCAGTTGTAGGATAGATTTAACTCATTTAGGGTCTGTTCTAATTCCTTCTTTGGATACAATATGGCCCAGAAGCTTACCTTCAGTTACCCTGAATACTAACTTCTTAGGATTGAGGGAGATGTCGTGCTCTTTACACCTCTACAACACTTGCTCCAAGTCCCTTAAGTGATTCCCTCTCCTCTTGGAGAACAATATCAAGTCATCCAAATAAATGATAATGATCTTATTGTTGAGGTCTCCAAAAGACAGGTCCATGGCTTTTGGAATGTTGTGCTAGCATTAATAATCCCAAAAGGCATCATGTTGCAAGCAAAAGTTCCCCAAGGTATAGTGAATGTTGTCTTGTGCTGATCTTATCTTGCTACACTATTTTAATTATAGCCAGAGAAACCATCTAGCATGGGCATCATCTCTCAGCTAGCAACTATTTGTAGGATGTGATCCATGTTTGGAAGTGGGTAGTTGTCCTTTAGGGACACTTGGTTGAGATTCCTAAAGTCCATGCAGATCTTGATTTCACCATTATTTTTGTGGAATGGAACAATACTGGATACCTAGGTTGAATGATGAATTGGGTAGATAATTTTGGCCTTCATCATCTTGTCGATTTCCTTGAAAATCACATTCGTTACCTTAGGGTTGTAATTTCTCTGCGTTTGTTTGAAAGAAGATATCCTACCTTCCAATGTAATATGATGCTAAAATTTCCCATCCATAAAATTTCTAAGATTGTCATAGCATATGGAGAAAACTTCCTTGTACTTGATAAGCAGGGCTATCAACTTCTCCCTTTCTTCAAGAGAACAACACTTTCCAATATAGACTAGCTTAGGAGAGTCAAGACTCCCAATGTTCACTGCCTCAAAATCTCCAGAGCTATTGATAGATTCAATCATTTTTTGTTTAATGGAATGATCATGCCCATCAAATAGATCCTTCAAGGAGACTAGCCCTTTAGGAATTCTATTTCATTTCAACTATATGACCCCATCTTTCAGCTCACTAATGTCATCAAGGAAAAATTCTTTACATTCACTGGAGCTTCCTTCGAAGAAAGTTAAGGAAAACATTTTGACATTCTCTAGAAAGGCCTGAATCTATTTGTCATTCTCGAATACTTTCAAGTGATTAACGTTGTAAGAACACTTGGTCGATAAGTTAATTCGATCCTATAAGATTGATTTTTGAAATCTGAATGAGGTAGCAAAAGGGAAGCAGAAACAGCTAAAGAACCAGCTCTAGAATTTATTTCCCTTGGAATAGTCTCTGCTGAAAAAACCTCAAAACATTCAATGGAATCCCACATCTGGTTCCTGTAATGTCTTAACCTTTCATTTTTAACAGTGTAAATCTTTCACACCTAATTAATGATCAATTCTGCATCTCCCAAAACTCTGAGCATCTTAATTCCCATACTCCTTGCTTCAGCTAATCCTAATAGGAGAGCCTCATATTTTGTAGTGTTATTGGTGTTTGTAAATTCCAACTTGTAAGAGAAAGAGAATTGCTCACCAGAAGGGGAAATGAGAACCACACCTGCTCCTGATCTAGAATTTGAGAAGCTTCCATCAAATTCCATTGTCCAAAGTTATGAATTAGAACTTAAATCAACCATGTTAATTCCTTTATTTTCATCAAAAAATAGTATATAGTTTCCAAATTCAACTTCTTCGAATAAGATCTAGGCCTTGGGATCTTTCGATTTCAGTACTGTTACCTTGGCTTTAGGATCAAGTTCCAAGCATACTTTCTTATTTCCAATAGGTATAGTAGTATAATACCAATCCAATTGAATTTCACCACCTAAGTCTTTACAAAAACTTCTATTTAATAGTATGTCATAGCTAACTAGTATATCAACTACCAGAATGGTGAGTTTAAGCCATTTGCTTGGATGAGCTGCAAGTGCAACTTGTGCATCTTTAATATGAACAATTAAGGGAACCTATTTGGACTCCATGGAATAGAATTTCCCAAATTTCTTGGTTAGGTTCAACCCCAAGGCTCGACCAGTTTGCATAGGAATAACATTATCAGAGGCATCGGAGTCAATAATATAGTTATTCAACCTAAACCCATTTATGAACAGTGACACATAGAAAGGACTAGGCTTATCATCAAAAGTATATGGTGATGACACTTTACTACTAGATGCCACATTAGTTGTTGAGTCCTAAGAACTAATCATATGTACATCTAAGCTAGCATGAGACTCAGATTGTCCTGGTCTAACAAACCCAGTTAATCTATCTAGTTCTTTAGGATTCATGAGTAAATAATCCACTTCTGAAATTTGTACTGTAGAATTCTTGAAAAATTCCACAATATCAAAGGCCCCAAGAGACTTTTTAGTAAACAACACATTAGAAGATTTGGAAAATTCTTATGTGGCCATCTATGATACATTTTCTCCCTTAGAATTGGCACTAGCTCTAGTAAGTAAAACTTTAGGGGGATTGTGAGTACCTTTTTTATTAATGTTTTGTTGTCCTCACGTAATAGTGGCATAGGTAGGCTCGTCCAGAGTGATGTAGACATCTCCACCTCTATCATCTTTAGGTTGAAACTCGAGGTACCAATTCATAGAGTCACCATACTAATTAGAAGGGTTTCCTTCCTCAGTAACATCTTCAATGACCTCCTTCATAGTGGTCATTTGCATGAATCTATTCATCTCAAGACATTTTGATCCATCATGGTCAGCAATAAGATGAAAGACGCACAAATTCTTCTTGTTATCTCCCAGAGGAGCATCTATTTCCAATCTCTTTCGAGTTGGAGGCAGGGGAAGATTCTTATTGCTTGGTTGATAACTCACTTGTCTTGAGAAGTCTTAGTAAGGTTGATTGCTTTTAGACAATTGTCTTTTAAGAGAAATAATGTCATTCTCCAATCTCTATATCATAGGATTTGATGAGGTAGTCGATTGTGACTTATTTTTATGCATCTCCCTTTTCCACTTCCCCATTGTGATAAAGTCATCTTCCAATTTGCTAGGAAGCATTTTTGTGGCCTCCAAAGCATTCACTGGTTTTATTTTCAGGAGCAACCCAATATCTGGGTGTTGTGCATTAATGAAGAAACACTTTTGCATCTCTACTTATGGCCTCTTAGCAGCATTGATTCAAGATACCAATATATTAAAATTTGCAACAAACTCTCTCATAGGCTCACTTGCCTCTTTCTTCATCTGTGTCACCTGCACTATCAAGGAAAGATAGTCATTTGGACTTTTGAACCTGGCTTCAAACTTACTTAACATAGTTTCCCAATTGCTAATTAAACCATGTGATAGTTGATAGAACCATTGTGTCGCGATGTCCACTAAATATTCTACAAAAATCCTAACCACAACATCCTCTTCATGTACTCCAAGTACACATCAAGTTGCAAATAAGGCGTCGATATGCTCCTTGGGTGAGATTTTTCCATCGCCCCTGAACTTGGGTAGATTTTTGTGAGAGCCTTTAGGTAAGTCATGCAAATTGTTTCCCAAATTCAAAGGACCTATAGCAACCCCCCATGGGACAAGCAGCTGATTAGCCATATTGTGAGGGAAGTTTACTATCAGAAGAATAGTTTTGTGTAATACTAGGGCTTGAGAAGTTGAATAGTCTAGAGGTTCCCTAGTTGGAGAAATAGGTATGGTTCTAGCCCCAACCCTTCTTCGAGAAGGGATAATGTATGAAAAATTACTTCTCTATAAAGACTCAAAAATTAGGTTTCAGATACCCCTACTTCTTTCTCCCTTAGTAAACCTTCTGGAATCTAGGATGAACCTAAGATATTCAATATGTAAAACCTAGATAAGGCAACTCAAAGTTTACTTGATTCATTTGTTTCCCCAGAAGATTCGCCAAAAAAAAATTGGCTAATAGATTGGGCACCTTGAGAAATAATGAGTTAGTTTTCTCGAAAGATTTGATTGTTCCCAACAGCTCTAGAAAGTTCACAATTTCAATTGTCAATTTCCTTTGAATTTTGGAGGTACATCTCCCTCGTATTATATGCAATGAATTTGAATAAACTAACTAAACATATCTATGCTTTTAACCCGAAAGTAGGAAAAGAAAAACTCAATACAAGGAAAATTCCTAATACCAAGTGCAGAGAAAAGTAATAAAGGTACTAGCTCAAAGACCAATTTGCATATGGTAGATCACCAAAATACTGGCACAAAGACCAGTAGGCATGAAACAGATTATAGAACTACTGGCACAAACACCAACTTGCATAAGATGAAGTAACAAAGATATGTCAACACAATATTACTTGTGAACTGAAATCAAATACAAAGATGGATACATACACCAACACAAAGGACTAGCATAAACATCCAAATATACCTTAAACACACAGATTCAAAAATTTGATATGGCTAATCAGCCACTTGTCCCATATTCCTTTGTCTCCTCAATACATCGTCGTTAGGGTTTCAAAGAGGTTTTGATCAATGTCTGCTCAATGTCCTTATGTCTCTTCAACATTTTATTCTCACTAGCTCCTCAAGTGTCGAAGAGACTTCCTTACTTCTCTCCTCGATATATCGATGTCTCCTTGATGTTGTTGTTTTTCCACCATGTTCTCATCGGTGATTCACCATTTATTTTATAATAATATCTCGATGTCTGAGAGATGTTTTTTTGTTTCCTAAATGCAAGATTTATTAATATGACTATTTATTGTCGGTGAGACACGTTATATTTTTTCTTCGACACATCTAAGTCTCTTAGACACATTGTTCCTCAGACTGGCAAAAAGATGTTTGAGTATGTCTCCTAGACATATGGGGTTCTCATCTATATTTTTCACTGTCCTTTCATGCTCTCATCAAGGAGACTATGATGATACTCTCTTCGATATAGAATTGTCTTGGAAACATGCCTTGTGCTACCATGGGAACACTTAAGAGGGAATTTATTTCAATGTTATGATCAAAGGCCTTATTCAATGGTTTATGTATGAGGATTCATTAATGTCAACCATCATGAAATGAGTGGTTATGGAATAATATGGATGGAAGTATGCTAAAACCAAGGTGGATTTTTTGGCTCCAATAGTGGCTATGATTGGGGATGAATGAACGTGAGGTCATTGCAAGGATCTAGAAATAGTCTTTAGGAAGTAGACCATGAATGGATGTGATAAAGTGGGGTGTTGAATGGGATGGAAACCTAAGACTATTGTGCATGGAAAATTATTTTTTAAGAAGTATTTCAATAATTTTCGATGCACTAGAAATTCTTGACCTTCTCCTAGACTACTATGCATGGAAAATTATTTTAAGAAAAGAAGTGCTCAGGAATTGTCCATGCACTAGCAACTCCTAATCTTCTCCTGGCATATTTTGAAGATAGTAAGAATCTTCATCTCCTTTGCCTATAATAACAAAGGGTCCTATCTAGAGAGCCTCAAACCTTCCATGCTTCCCTTTATCTTCACACCTTGCATTCCATAATAGGACCATATCATTCTCCTTAAATTGTCTATCATTTTCCCTTTTGTCAAACAAATACTTCATCTGTGATTGAATTTTTGTGTTTTACTCTTGGGCCAAACTTTTGATCTCATCTAGTTTTTCCAATTGCTCTATTTTGTCCTCCATAGGTTCAGGGATGTCTAAGTCTTCTTGAAGCATGAATTTGTATGTAGGTAAAAGGTTTTTCATAAGAATTCTAGCTTGTGCCCCATAGACCAGTTCAAAGGGTGATTTCCCAGTTGACTTCTTAACAGTGATCCTATCCACCCACACTGCCAACCTCAATTTAGAATCCCATGCTTATTTGTTCTTGTCCAACATTCTCTTAATGATTTTCAAGATACTCTTATTGCTTGACTCAGTCAAGCCTGCTCATTTTCTTGTGGATGATAAGGAGAGGCATATGAAATTGTGATGCCATATGTTTCACAGAACTATTTGAATTCTTCTTATCTGAAACACATACCATTATTTATGATTATTCGTACAAGTGTTCCAAACCTTGTAATGATGTTCTCTATTAGAAAATTTGTCACAACTTTACTAGTGGCATGATTCATTGGAATGGCTTCTATCCATTTTTTGAAGTAATTAGTTGCCACTAGTATCCACCTGTGACCTCCACTAGATTTTTCTTGTATTTCCCCAATAAAATAAATCCCCCATTGATGAAAGGGAGCTTCAACCTGCATTTTCCTAAGTGGTAATGCTCCTTGGTATTTTATTTTTCTAGAAAACTTCTGGTAGGCTTCACATTTTTTTACATAAGTGAAAGAGTTGTTGAAAACCCTAGGCCAGTAGTATCCGACCCTCAAAATTTGTGGGTAATGGTTTTAGCTGAAAAAGTGTCCCCCACAGACTCCTTCGTACATCTCCCTTAATACATATTTTTCTTGTGATTCATCTAGGCATAACAATAATACTCCATCTCTTTTTTTAGTACAAGTCACCATCCATGAAAACATATTTTGAGGCATCCAGCTTCAAGGTCCTTTTTTTTATTTTCATTCAAGTTCTTAGGGTACTTCTAGTTTTGTAAGTAATACATTATGTCAGTGTACCATGAGGTATTCTTTATGCTTGCAATCATACCTTCCTCTTCCCTTGTGTTGCAGATTTGGGATGCTTCAAGGTTTGATTCAGCCATTAGTTTGGCCAAGCCTTGTCCTCTCACCAACTTAGTAATTTGGATCTCACTATCAAATTCTTGAATTCTATTGATCCACCTACACCTTCTCCCTGTAACTTCAGTTTGTACAAATGCATCCTTGACTGCAACATTAGGAACATATGCAATTATTTTTGCTCCAACCAAATAGGGTCTGAAATATTTTATTGCTTTGACTAGTGCATATGCTTGCTTCTCTGTAATATCATATTTTAATTTGGCTCCTTGGAGGGACTTGCTAAAGAATGATATGGGCTGCTCATACCCCTTAGTATTCCTTTGTAACATTACTACTGCAATAGTGTGGTATGAGGAAAATGAAAAGATTTGAAAGGGCTTACTGAAATCAGGGGATTTTAACACCAGGGATTTTTGGATTACCCTTTTTATAGATACAAATGCATCAAGTGCTTATGAAATCTAGTCAATCTTGGCCCCTTTCTTCAGCATCTTTAAGATAGGTTTGACAATTTCAGCAAAATTTGATATGAACCTTCTTACAAAATTTATTTGTCTAAAGAAAGATTGGATGGCTTTTACTATTTTTGGGATGGGGATCTTATCTATGGCCTCAACTCTTTCTGGGTCAATTCCGACTCCTTCTTTGGACATTATGTGACCCAACAACTTCCCCTCTATTATAGCAAAATGATATTTTTTAGGATTTAGGGAAATTCCATACTCTAATGCTTTGATAAAGATCTTCTCAAGGTGTGCAACATGGTCCTCTGCTTTCTTGGAATATGCAATAAGATCATTTTGGTATACCAACATTATTGTATTGATTAGGTCAGCAAAAGAAACATGCATAGCTCGTTGGAATGTAGCACCAACATTTGTTAGTCTAAATGGAATCCTTACATACACATATGTTCCCCAAGGGGTGGTAAATGTAGTCTTCTATTGTACTAATTCCTTCACCTTCACCTGGTTATATCCTAAAAATCCATCCATCATGGACAATAGTCCATAGCCTATTACCCTTTGCAACATGGCCTTCATATTTGGGAGTGGGTAATTTTCTTTAAGGGAAGAGACATTTAAATTTCTAAATTCCACACATAGCCTTATGTCTCCATTCTTCTTTCTAACAGGAACCAAGTTAGAGACCCAGGTGGAATTCTTAATAGGTTTGATGATACATTCCTCCCTAAGTTTCATAAGTTCCTCATGCATCTTAGGTTCTAGGGTCAGGTTTATTGGTCTATGTTTTTGTCTAAAGGGCTTTGCATCAGGTTTTAATGGAATTTCATGTTAGAAAAAATCTTCTTTGCATGCCTTAAGATCATCATAAGACCATGCGAAGACGTTCTTATATTTCCTTAGTAGTGCAATCAGCATCTTCTTGATTGTAGACTTTTTCCCAATGTATACCTTCTTTGGTTCCAATTCAGTGCCTAGGTTGATTTCCTCAATATCCTCTCTCCTTACTGGTGTTTGCTTCATAACTGCTTGATCATTCCTATCAAACACCCTTTCAAATGCCACTAGTCCTTTAGGAATCTTGTTTGTTTTGAGCTGCACAACTTCCTAATTGAATACAATTTGTTTACCATATAATTCTTCCACAAATGCATTAAAATCAATCTCTTGGGCCTCATACTAATCAATGCAATGTAAGAACTTAATTAGATCAGTGTCATCATTAAAAACCTACCAATTGTAGATATTGTTAGGGATTGTTGGCCTGGTCTTAAGTTCTACTCGTGAAATCCCTACTATGGTAGCATCATCTCTTTTCAAGGCTACATTTTCTAGGAAATTGGCCATTAAGTTTTTAGAACTATCTATCCACTCAATGGAGAAAGCATCAAAAAGCTCAATAGTGTCCCATACAACATTTCTATATTCCTTCAATGTTTTATTTTTTTGTGGAATACTTTGATCTTACTTGTGAAACAACTAACTCAAAATCCCCAAGAATAGTTTATAGCTTAATCCCATGTTTAGTGGTCATGTTTAAGCCTATCAGTGGGGCTTCATATTATGTTATATTATTTGTGCATTCAAATGTTATTAGAAATGAATATTTAAATGTTGTGCCTTCAGGTGAAATGAAAACAATTCTTGCTTCATTCCCTTCTCTACTACAGGCTCCATTAGAGGACATTCTTCATATGCCATGTTTATTCTTGGAGACACCCCTGGTAATTGGATCTGTGTTCAATAATTCAAGGTTTGAGTGTTCAATTCTAAAACTCCCCAATTCCACATCACAGAAGCAATTCATTTGATTGGGATCAAAGAGTTCAATGACATGTTTAGATCTAGTCTCTTTGTATAGTTTGACTTCCTCTCCATTCACAAGGATTGTGGCATAAGACAAGTCTAGTTGAACATTCCCACCTACTGTTGTAGTCCATTGCCTTGACAGTAACATCCCATAGTAAGGGGGAGTGTCTATCACAGTTATGTTTGTCCTATATTTTTCCTCTAGGTACGATGCCAACTTTAGTTCAACATCCCATATTACTCTGACTATAGGGACTAATCTGTTATCCATGGTATAGCATTTCCCATATGTAGTGTTTACCAACAGACCTAGTTCTTTCATGAAAACCAGAGGCATGATGTTGATTGTTTCCCCTGAGTCAATCATATAGTTTTTTACCAGCTTATTGTTGATCACCAACGTAGTATAAAATGAATCTATTTGGGAAGGATTCTTTGTGAGTGTATCTCCCAAATATACTTCTGGTGCTTTTGTGATTTCCCTTTCTACAACATTAACTTCTTTCTTCTAATATTTCTGCTTGTGGTATGTGTTAGTCATCATTTTGAGGGTTGTATCCCTAAACTCATCAATCTTCATTAATTCCATTAAAGGGACTGTCATTTTTTTCTAAGCCAATGCTTGGGCCATGTCAAAAGAAGGGGCAATGATCCCTTGTTCACCCTTCTCAGTTTTAGCAATTCTTTTCCCTTCATTTTGGACTTTTTCATCCCTTAGTGTTTTCTTAGGTCCAATGTCTATAGCATCTTTCTAAGGCTTCTTTATTTCACCCTTCTTTTGATTAGATGGGACATTCTCCTTACCCTTTTGTTCTTTGATGAACATGCTTCTTGGTACCCCTTGGTCTCCATTTGTGGGCCTACTTCTTAAGTTGTATTTCCTCCCTTTTGTCTTAGCTATAACTTTTGTTGTGATAGCCCTATTTTCTTCCTTTGTTGGTGTTCTCAACAAAAATTGAGGTGTTGTATTGTATGCATGTGTTTCTTCTTGTGCATTTTCATCCTAATCAAAAAAAACCTCCTTCTCCATATTCACATTGTACTTTTTATTGTCAACATTATATTTGTACCCTCCCTCAAAAGAAGAGTATCCTTTGTTGTTCTGGTGAGACTTCCATCTTAGCATGTTTACAGTGTGGCCCTCCCTATCTTGCTCCTATAATCCCTCATCTTGATAGGCTTGGGCTACTACACAATGTTTAGGGGCATGGGGTCTATGGCAAGGTGAACACCATGGTGTAGTATCTAGTGCATGTGCTCCATGTTTCTTCAAGGGATTAGAAGTCTTCTTCCAATTTGATTTTTCTACTGGTTTTTCATCTTTCCAAGTAGTATTGTAGGGCATATCATGTAATCTTGGCCTTTCACTTCTATACTAATTATCTTGTTTTTTTGGGGGAATGTTAAGAATTTGTGGGATCCTTAGGTTATCCCTTTTTCCAATCATTTCAGTAGCCTTTCTATTGTTTTCAATGGTTAATGCTTCCTTTTGTGCTTTTGTAAAACTTCTAGGGAATTTTTTCCTGAGTTCATACCATGTCTTTGGATCAAAGGCCTCTAAATAGATACTCAAAGTTGTTGGGTCAGCTAGTTTGGATCCATGTGGTATCTTATTGTAGAGTTTGGTGAACCTTTGATTGAAATATTGAAATCATAAACTGATTCATTCTGGTGTTTCTAAATACTTATTAGTTCATTCAGAGTGAATTCAGGAGCACATTGATTCCCATATTTCTCTAAAAATTGATTCTGGAAGTCTACTATTGAGGTGATTGAAGCATCGAGTAGGCTGTTAAACTAGTCCCTTTCTTCTTCAATGAGAGACATCATGAACAGCCTCGTGTTCACATCCTTTTGTTCCATTCCTATATCTTGCACAAAGGCATTAAATTTTATGATGTGCTCTTCTACTATAATTGCACCATTCCCCATGAATTTAGGGATAATGTTTCTCCAGTTGCTATCAATGGGAAATGGATATATTTGATACCCTAACAAATCAAATTGTTTGCTTATGCTTGTGGGGTTTTGCGGATAAGGATTCTAGGGTGGTGGATTGGGGTAATATTGATATCCATGTTAAGGTTGTTGGTATACATTTTTTTGGACATTATGGTGAGGGTACACATATTGTTGTGGCACATGATGGGGATATATATTTTGTTATGGCATGTGATGTTGCTGATATGGAACATGATGTTGTCATGGTGGGGGATAAGACTGTGGGACATTGCCAGTATTTTTTGGTTGGGAATTTTGTGGTGGCACATTATGTTGGGAATGTTGCTTTGGGTTACCAACTATGTTATGTGGTGCTTTTGAAGGACCTAGAGCACTTGTATTCTGATATTGCCCCTGCATATTGATGTTACCCCCTTGTTTATGAGGAGGAATGTATTTTGGTGGTTTTACTACCTAAATGTTTAGTTGAGACATTTTTTGATTTAAATATAGACTTTGTTTTATCAATTGTTGTCTTTTCCTAAGCTCCTCTTCCTACCATTTCACATATTGTTTTATTTCTTGAGTAGTCATTTCCTCATAATTTGCAACAGGGGCAGAGTGATCTATGAATCCCTACTGAGACTCATCTCCTTGTTGTAATGAAATCTTGTAATCATGTTCGTTCTATCTTTGAATTTGTTCTACCTCAAGTCGAGCATTGAATTCCTCTATTTTCTTAGGGTTCTTTTAGTGAAAAATAGGGTGACTAGTGTTCTCTTGTTCAAAGGGAGTATGATGATCTCTGCTCAAGTCATTATAGAATTCTATTCCATGCAGTGGATCAAAACTATTGTGCATTGTAAGCAATTTTTCTGATGAGTTCTCCTTATCTCCATTCATTGCATCTAATTTATTAGATTTTTTGTGTCCTTGTTCTTATTTGTATCAATTTTTGAAGGGGGGGACCTGTGTTTATCTATCCACCTACCATTCTTAATCTTAGGGCTTTATTGATGCAGAGATCTCCTGCCATTCATATCGTAAGATGCCTTAATACTCTAAACTCTAAAGTTTGTCCTTTTTAATGTGTATTTGTATTTCTCAATCATGCACTTATTCTTACAAAGTCGCCACTCACTTTTAAGAAAAGTGAGAAAGGTTTACAACTTCCTGTTCTCAGCAGAGTCTTGTACAAAGTGTTGACTCTATGATGAAAGTCCTGGATTCAAAATTGGATAAGGTCCCCAGCAAAGTCACCAATCTGTTAGGTCTCAAAAGTGTAGGTTTTGAGCCTTAAGAGGGTGCCAATCTCTTAGTACACTTTTGGCTAATGAACAAGGCAAACAAGGTTGATTACCTCCTACTCTTCAGGCTCTGCTAAACCTAGGCGGGTGTACCTAAATGGTAAGGCAGATTTGAGAGTTTAAAATGCATCCTATTGTGGGAAATCTACTCACAATGAACATGGGGAGTGAAGTGGATTCAAGATTTGATGCCTAATTCCTATTGAAAGTGTTTGAATAATCAAGAGTGTAAGTTGAATTTGTATCAATGTGTTCTAAAGCTGACCAGTGCCTAATCTATTGGGTGAATGGAGTAAATGGGTGAATAGTGATTATGGAGACAGATTTGTAGGATAAGTATACCTATTATTCAGCTTAACTCTAATTGTTGGGCACTTGGAATGTTTTCACCTTGTGCAAATGTGTAGGTTTTTTATTACAATGTTCTTCTTTAATGATCCCAGTGTTATCCCCTCAGATTATTGTGATGCTATGAAAGGATTTTAATTATTAGTTTGAAGGAAACTAGTCAAATTAATTATCTTTAAAGGACTTTAATCCTTGAAGGAACCAATTAAGATGGATTCACTAAAAGGGTTTTAATTCTTTCTCACCATAACCCAATCAAAACAATCACACAGAAATAGCAAATGTGTCCTGATAAATCTTGGATATTTAAATAACTTGAAGGAATCACTTTGGAAATAGAAAAATAATAGATAAGCATGAAAATTGACACAACAATTGAACACTGAAATGGATTACGAATTATAAGCAATCTTCTCCATTATGTTGCTTCGAAAAATATACATTTATAATAGAAGTATTTGATATGATATGGATGGGTGAAATGTGCAATCTATCTTCTTACTAATGCCTACTCTAATGGTGAAGAAAATGGAATATGATATTATATCAAAATTGGGCCCCGATTTCCCTATTTATATGGGAAGCAACAAGCTTCAGGCCCATTAACAAAAGTTTATACTATTTCTTAACTAAAACAAGATTAGCATAAACATAAAAACTTTGAGAATTTGTTGGTGGATGCACCATGATCCATTAATCTTCAACAAGCACTTGTGATCACCAAAGACCTATTCAAGGATCATGCACCATGATAGTGTATTCAAAACCATCAAACTCTGGTCCTTGCCACTCCTTTTTCATTTGGCCCATGCAATGAACAAGTTGGATTTTGAAAAATGTTCAACGTATACACTCTTGGCATGAGTATCCGCATTATGTATAATATCCTTCATTGCATATTTGAGTTCAAAAATTCTTTCAAGTTGCTTATGTGTCCTCTTGAGTACTTCATCTTCATCATTAATCTCATTGAGAACACCTAGTAGGTAATTGGATATCTCATCCTTCCATGTATCCTAATCTTTCATATTTGTTTCCTCAAAGAAATCAAGTAGGGCCATTCTTAGCAACTGACTAAAGTCACTTAATTCCTATGTCAAAATTTTATGGAAGTTTTCATTTGAACTCATGAGCCCCTGATATTCTTGGAGCATGACTTTTTTGTCTCCACCCTTTACTTTGATGTGAGATTTTGTCTTCCTTCATTCTGTCTCACAATCTATTGTGTTCTAGCAGAGTTGCATATGTTTTTTCATGAATGAGCTAGACCTTGTTAGCATGTTTGAACATGTCATCGAAGCTCATGCAAACTAGCTCTGATGCCATTTCAAAAATGGTGGTTTTCAGCTTTTCCTTTAATTCTTCTTTTCCTTTCTAGGCTTTCTCATATCTTTGTTTCCAATAAGTGGTCTTAGACATCACCTCAAGCACCTTTCTTCCATGCTCAACCAGTGGTGAGTAAAGCCCTGAGGAGGAAGGCAGACTATCTCTATAGTTGATTACCTCCTGCTTTAACCTCTCATTCTCTTCCATCAATCCCTTATTATCTCTTACCAGTTTTTGTGTAATGTCCCCATTTTTGTAGCCATCTCAGTGTGATTTCTTAGCCTTTATTCTCTTAAGGCTATGTGGAGAAATAAGGAGAAATTAATTAAGTTAATTATTTATTAAGTCATCAAATAAATTAAAAAATAAAAGGTTACTTTATATTTAATTAATTTAATTAAAGTGACTAAATAATATTATATCATAAAGTCACTAAAATAAAATTTAAAAGGGAAATATATCTTCTATCCCACATTGACAAGGAAAGTGTTTGAGCTCTCATAGGAAAAGTATAAAAGGCTCTTAAGGGGATCATTTGTGAATATGTTGGATATTTTGATAATTGATTTTGGTATGTTTGTTGGAGAAGCCTAGGGTTTCTATAGTCAACGTTGGAGGTCTTTGGGTATGAAGTATCCCATTGATTTGCATAACTAAGGTAGTGAAACTATCTACTAAAGGGTTGCAGCTGATTGGGGGAGTTACTTCAGACTTCTCATTGCATTAAAATTTGTGGCCAAAGGCCAATTTTGGAGGAATTCATTTGGAGTAGATAAAGAATAATTTGTTGACTAAAGACATCATTCTATCTTCTTCTAGGAATGATTTTGGAAGCATATAATCTGATTTTGTTCTCACTTTCATAATAGCTTGTTGAAGAACCACAAATTCATACATGGAGGTCTCAATGTGCATCAAATTCATACTCTAGCTAGAGTGCTCCATTCTACAGGGCTTAGTGATGATTGTGGAAGTAATTTTGAGTTGTTAGAAGGTTGCAAACAATTTATTTCAAGGCTGCAGACCAAAAATACAAGCGGTTGATTGAGAAAATTGAATTAGCTTGAGGTGTTAGAAGATGAAATACTCTGAGAGGGGGGGTGAATCAGAGTATTATAAAAAAATTCACTTGACATACAACTTGAACTAATCCCTTGAAACAATTTTATGTAACCTTTTAATCGCAAAGTGAACATGGACAAGTCAACGAACTTTAACAACATAATGATTGATCAAAAAGACTTTACTTAACCATGTCAAAGCATAATTGTAATTGTTCATATTATACTGCTTGAACAATTCTTTTTCAATGCTTTATTTTCACATAACTTTATCCATAAGTTTGAACACTTTTATGACAAATCTAGATATTTATACAAGTATCAGAGAATTTTCACTAGCATGTGACTGAAATGAGAAACATAAACATTTAAGCACATGGACTGAAAAAGAGAATGCACAAATTTCATCACATAGCACGATATTTTCCTGAGTGGAAAAACCCTCTTGGGGTATGAAAAACCACTCATAAATTGATCTTTTTATTCATTCAAAAGAGCAGCAACTCTGTTACAATGGTGGAGCACCACCTCAACACCAAAAATTTTGAAGCACCAACTTCAATAGGAGCACCAACTCCAATACCAAAAATTTTGAAGCACCAACTTCAATAGGATCACCAACTCCTTTACAAAAATTTTAAATAGCAATGTAAACTATCAAGACTTTCTAACTGCATATTTGTGTAATTACAAAATCTTAATAAAGTACAACAAAATAATTTTCAATGTAGCCCATAACAGTAAACAATGTCTAAACAACTAAGATTCTGAGTATTATCTCTGTATGAAATCAGAGATATAATACAATATAAACCCTCTTTTTATTTTTCTTACAACACAATTGTAACTCTGCAAATTCCCTTTTCAATCTCTAACCGAGCAATGGCAGAAAGCCATGCTTAAATAAACAATGAAATTTGTGTAAATCACCAAAACTATCGAGCTCAAACTCGAGTAACCAAAACTGAAAAACACAGTTATCTATAACTGCTTTTTGTTTTTATTACAAATTGAAAAACTATTTTTCAATCTTCATTTTCAAAATGACACAGATACTGTCAATATTTTACCTTATTTTATGTTGGCCAGATGTCAAACAAAAATCTCAAGAATACTTTCATTTTCAATTGCAAAACAAACAAAAATCTCAAGAATACCTTCATTTCCAGCTGCAAGACAAACAACCACCTTGCAATTCCTTCCTTCATTTCAGCTAGCTCGAACAAGAATCCATCAAAGTCTCAATATTGGCTCTACAATTTTTGGAAGGTTGCTAGGGTTTCACCTTCAGCCAAATGATAATTACAAAACACATTTTTCCCTATTCCTTCACTCCATCGAATACCAAACTCAAGTGTATAATGATTTCAAATCCAGATGAAATGATGTTCTATATCATTTGAATTTTGTGTACATGTCTAATAACACCGAAAACATAATTACCATCACAATTGTCAGGTCACACTATCCACAAGTTTACTATTGTCCACGTGTGTCATGAACACTACAATGTTATTCTCTTCCTTCGACTATCCAAGATAAAGTATTCAATATTTTTTGCTAAGCTGACACAAATAAACATAGAGCCAATATAATAACCAATGTCGACTATCATATCAAAGCCTATACAAACAGTAGTTAAAAGTAATATGATAAGCTCGAGTGTAAGCCAAAAATACACTATGTGTAGTACACAATGTAAACCATAGAACCCAATTACTAACAATGCCAAGTCAAATCCGTGTGTGGATTTATCTTATTATCAATGCCACCAAATATAGCATATGAAACCTCATGTCTTTACCACACTTCAATCACTACCATGTGACTTTATTCAAAGTCAATTTTAATTTGAGTACAAATAATAATGTTGCCTAAAACCATTGATCTTTAGAATAATCTTTATTAAATATTTCAATAATATGTTTCCTAATGAATTGATCTCCATTTTATAATGGTTTTGCAACTCTAATACCCAAGCTACTTTGAAAGAACATGTGCTAGGAATCAAAAACCTCTTTAGAGCCCTTCAAATCAATATATGATAAGGTGACCAAAATATATCTCATAAGCTCAATGTAGTCGGTATTGACTACCATTGTCTATGCACAAAGTCTAAATGAATTTAGACTTATCAACTATAATCATCACCACTAAGAGCTCAAAAAAATTCTTCATACCTTGGAGACAATGTGATCAAATACAAATATCCTTGTATCAAATTATTCCACCTTATACACCAAACCATGATAAGTCAACTAATGCATTTTTTTAATGATATAAAACATATGCCTTGTATGCCTTGATCTGCTCATACTAAAACCCAAAACTTTGTCATAGAGTGTCATTAACCTGTATAATGCCATATACCTATGAAAAACTAAATCAAAGACTTGTAATTGTAACATGTGACTACAAATCAACTAAGAAACCAATGTGAATTTCAAAGCACTGCATAATTAATGTCGACATTGTTGACATCAAGGATACAGATCACAAAACATTTTGACATCAAGGACAAACCACAAAACAACTGAAAGCCAACATGAGTAAGGTCTATTGTGAACTGGTTTTTTTTGTTACATCATCTTCTTTCAAGGGCACTTCCAATAATCAGGTTCCTCTTTTGTTTCTTGAAGTATTTTACATTATCAAATCAGTTTTAGAAGTTTTTGGTGTAGGTGTGCTTTCTATATCAGGTTGGCATTGTAATAGAGTTGCATTGTGAAGCCAAGAGTCTTGGCTAAATTACTCTAGTATTGTTCTTGAGAAGCATTCAATAAAAGAGGATTAAGTTGCATGAAAATTGTGTGATGTAATGCTCATATTCTTTAGCTCTAATATTATCATATGAGTATGTATGCCAAGTATTTGTAAAAATGCTACTTGGTTGTAGGTGCATATTTCTTATGTAGATGCTCATGTGTTTTCATTCAAAACACAAAAATAATTGCATTATCATTTTAGATAATTGCCTAGATATTGTAGTGTTGATTTACAAGAATTTACACTCATTCAAGACCCTTTGAAGACAAACAAGCAAACTGAAAACTCAGAAACAAGTTAAGAGTTAGCAAGTGAAGTGTTTGACAATATTCCTTGAGGAAAACTTAGGCCAGAATTTGTAAGGAATTTCTACAATGGTTAAAGAAGTGTGAACATTGACATTTTGGTCTATCCCTCTCCTTTAGGTGAAAAATCCTAAAGTGTTAGAAGTTCATAGTAACCAAGATCTTTGTTTTGCATTTTGGTAACCCTTATGATATTCCTTGATGGAAAAAATTTAGATCAAATATAGTAAGGGATATTACAGTGGTGTCGGACCCTTGATCCTTCCATCCTAGAGGGTTTAATTTTTTCATGAAACCACAAGAAGTTGGACCAAACAAGTATTGCACTCATCAAAAGGTAGTTCGACAAAAGAATCAAATTGTAGATATATAGTAGGTCACAGTTGAAGGTATTGGTGAAATGGTTGAAAATATGTCAGACAATATTAGGTAGACCATGGATGAAAGGGAAGCTAGAATAGAAAATAAATTTGATGGAATTATTGATATGATGACACATTTTCTTTCAAGAATGGATCAGCAGGCTGCTCATAATCACCATCAAAATCAAAATAATCAAACTGGAGAAAACAATAGTGCTAATGTGAATAATGGAAATAATACAAATGTCAATAGAACAACAAACAATAGAGGATCAGCCTCTAGACCTCTTTCTCCCACTTTCACTCCAAGGGAAGAACAACCACAAGTGGAGGCCACAGTATCTTTTGGAGATGAAGCAAGACAAGCTTACATGGAGTATTCTACCTTACATCTATTGGATGTTTCTAAAATTTGGTTGTCATTGATGTCAACACTATTGGCATTAATGTCTTAAAGGTTGTATATGTCAAGGATATTGAGAAAATTGTAATAAAATAAGTTACAGGTTGTCAGTGGTGCAGTGAAGTTCAGTCTAATGGCTAGCTCAGTATGTTGATGATCAGAGGTTGTGGATTAAAAGGCTTTTTGTCGAGTATATCTAGTTTATCCATGTTAAATTTCAAAGATCCGCATGAAGATCGAGTTATGAGGTTCTATGTTCTGACAGCTATTTTGTTGCTTCAATTGTTGTTCTTGAAAGAAGATAATGTGATTCTAGTAATTCCAATTGTTGTGGATGCTTCTATGGTGATTCATGATTCTTGTGGATGTTTCTAGATTGTGCTCTATTTGTGTTATTGATCTGCATTGATCATTGTGCTCGCGATTAGTGATTTTCCCTTGCGTGTTCATGTTTTTCATGTTCATGGCCAACAAGGTGATTGTAGCGTGTTGTGGATCTTCGCGGAATAATTTTTGAAGGTGGTTCATGTTCAAGGATTATTTTTTTTGGTTTTCACTAGGTTGTGGCTGACATTGGTTGATTCACATTGATAATTGTTATTGATTTGGGCCGACAATTTGTATATGTTTTATTATTTTGTTGAAGTCGACATGTAGCGATGTAATTATTAGTTGTGGATATATATAAGTGATTGTTTATTCCATTTGAAGTGATGAGATGCATGAATAATGTTCTTATCTTTCAAAGGTAGAGTTGAGTGTGAAGAGTGAGCAGAGTGTGAAGAAATGTTCATGTGCTTAACCGGAATTGTAATCAAGCATTAGCAGACGCTATTTTCTCAGTTCAAAATCTTGCGGATGTAATTTGAATGTTTCTATAAAATAGTGTGTTTTCCTTTGGATAGTAAGCCTTGTTGTATTTGAGTAGTGAGCTCTAGGTAGAGTTCTTGAATGCATTTGCATTCCCCATTTATATTTCTTTATACTTTTAACAGGGTATAATCTTGTGAACTAACCTCCACTATGTTTTTTCCCCTAATAGGGTTTCCACATAAAAAAAACTTGGTGTTATGTGTGTTTCTAATGTGGTGATGATTTATGCTTTCATGTTTATTTATCAGATTTGAGAATAAGATTAATAAGTTTAATAAGTTTAATTTTTTGTGGCAGCTGATTCAACCCCCCGTCAGTTGTCTTCCTTTGTGTTGCCAACAATTGGTATTAGAGTAAGTTCATTGGAAGAAGTTTAATAGCTTGAGGTGATCTGGGATGGCGACATATAAGAAGGATAGTCTGAGATTTGACGGAACAAATTATTCTCTATGGAAGACTCAAATGGAGTGTCCTCTGAGATGCATTGGTGAACCCTACTGGAACATTACAAGGAATAGGTATGTTATCCCATAGAATGGTCCTTCTACTGCTGCTGAGATTAAGGATATCAAGTACAATATCAAGGCTAAGGAAGCATTGTTGATTGCTTCGACTGATTCTAAGATGAAAAATGTGATGGATCTGAAGACTGCTTATGAGATCTAGAAAAATTTGGAAACTTTGTATGAAGGTGATGCACATGTGAAGATTGCTAAGTTGCAAAGTCTGAAAGGGAAATATGAAATTTTGAGAATGGGTGATGATGAGAATATTACTTCTTTTAAGCAAAGAGTGAATGAACTTGTGTGTAGTATCAGATGTGTTGGTGGAACATTGGAAGAATCATAGATTGGTGCTAAAGTGCTCAGATCCTTGCTTGTTGCATACAAATTAAAAGATATTGCTATTGAGGAGATCCAAACTATGAAAAATGTAACCAAATGTTGATTGGTAAGCTTATTTCTTTTGAGTTAAGTGAATTTGGTGATGCTCTTCCTAAGATAGAATCTACATTCAAAGCTACTACCTCCAAAAGAGATAAGCAGAGATATGATCTGGGTGAAAGTTCTTCTAGAAAGATGTTCAAGTATGAGGACGAAATGAGAGATATTGAAGAAGAGAGAAAACCAAATGAGCTTGAAGCACTTATTGTCAAAAGGGAAGCCAAAGGAGAAGGTAATTATAAATGGAAATTTCCTATTAAATGTTTTTCTTGCAGTAAGATAGGTCATTTTGCATCAAGGTGTCCAAAAAGAGTTCCTAAGTCAAGGCATAACAAGCCTAGATTTCAAATAAAGTGTTATTATGTTGCTAATGGTGTGATAGATGATGAATATAATCAAGGGAATGTAAGTGAGGGAAAATGGGTATTTATTGCTATTAAGGAAAATGATCCAACCCCTACTAAATCTACTAGTTCTAAAAATGTGGATAAATCCCTAGTTGCTCAAGTTGAAGAGAAAGATGATTAGGTGATTGACAGTGGATGCTCTCATCACATGACAGGTGATAAAAGTAAATTTGTGAGCTTGGAAAAGTATGATGGGGGAGTTGTAAGATTTGGTGATGAAAAAGCAGGTGTAATTCGTGGCAGAGGATGCATTTCTCTTGATGGTAAGCATAATACTCATGATGTCCTATATGTGGAAGGTTTCAAGCATAATCTTTTAAGTGTTGGATAGATGGTTGACAAGGGATACAATCTTCAATTCAAGAATGGAAAGTGTAGAATATTGGGGAGTTCCGAAAATGTGATTGCTTCTGGTACAAAAACAAAAGGTAATATCTTTCACTTGAATGTTGCTAGTAAAAGTTTTCTAATTGCTCAAGTTGATGAAAGTTGGTTGTGGCATAGGAGAATGTGTCATGTTAACTTTGACAATATTGTTAAGATAAGTTCTACTCAAGTAGTGAGAGATATTCCTAAGTTGATGAAACCTACTAATACCATATGCAAGGAATGCCAGTTAGGGAAGCAAACTAGAATTTTATTTCGAAGGAAACAACATTGTTCAAATGAAGTGTTGGAGCTTGTGCATATTGACTTGTGTGGTCCTAAAATCAGAAGTTTACAAGGATAAAGGTATTTCATGTTACTTATTGATGATTATTCTAGAATGATGTGGGTTACTTTCTTGAGGGATAAATCTAAAGCTCTGGAGAATTTCAAGATTTTTAAGGATATGGTTGAGATAGAGACAAATCTGAAGATTAAATGTCTAAGATTAGATAGAGGTGGTGAATTCACCGCCGGTGAGTTTAATTCTTTTTGTGAAGAGCATGGGATAAAGAGATAATTAGCCTCGCAAACCCCTCAGAAAAATGGGGTTGTGGAAAGGAAGAATAGGACAATTGAAGAAGTTGCTACAACTATGATGCTAGAAGGAAATGTTCCTCATATCTACTAGAGAGAAGTTGTGAGTACTGTTGTTTACACACTCAATCGGGTACAAATCAAAGGTGATATCGGTAAGACTCCTTATGAGCTATTGTATGGTCATAAGCCTACTGTTAGATACTTCAAAATCTTTGGGAGTAAATGTTATATCAAAAGAGATGAAGATATAGGAAATTTTGATGCTAGAAGTGATGAAGGAAATCTTTCTTGGTTATTCTACTAAAAGTAAGGCCTTCCGGTGCTACAATAAGAGATTGATGAAAGTAGTTGAAAGTGTTAATGTCAAGGTTGATGAAGTCATATTTCAACCATCTAGAACCTATGGATATGATTCAGATGATTAGAATGACAATTTAGATAAAGGAAAGAAAGTTCAGACTTCAAATCAAGTTCAGATCATTCCGATGAATCTAGAAAAATCAAGAGGAAGGAACTAGTGAAAGTGCAGAAGTGAGATCACAAGAGCCTGAAGTTCAAGAAAATCCCAAGACCCCAAGGTATGTAAGACTAAATCATTTAGAAGATCACATTATAGGTGATAAGAACAAAGGTGTTCAGACTAGGAGAAAAACTGTAGAAGAATATTGTTTGATTTCTAAGACTGAGCCTAACAGTGTTAATGAAGCATGCAAAGATGAACATTGGGTGGACGCAATGAAAGAGGAGCTACTCCAAGTTGAAAAGAATGATACATGGACTCTTGTTCCTAGACCTAAGGAAAAAAATGTAATTGGAACTAAATGGGTCTTTAGAAACAAACTGAATGAGCAAGGTGAAGTTGTTAGAAACAAAGCAAGACTGGTGTGTAAAGGATATTCCCAAATGGAAGGAATTGAATTTGAAGAGACTTTTGCTCCTGTTGCTAGGATTGATGTTGTGAGACTATTTCTTGCTTATGATACTTACAAAAAATTCAAGGTTTATCAGATGGATGTCAAGTCAGCATTTCTAAATGGTGAATTGGAAGAAGAATTGTATATTGAGCAACCTGATAGATTTCAAATGACTAATCAAGGAGATATGGTTTTTCAATTGAAGAAAGCACTATATGGACTCAAGCAAGCCCCAAGAGCATGGTATGCCTTATTGGACAAATATTTGTTGAAGCTTGGATTTAATAAAGGTACTACTAATAGTAATTTGATTTTAAGAATGATCATGATAAATATTTGATTGTTGAAGTCTTTGTTGATGATATCATTTTTGGAGGAGATGATAGTTTGTGCATGAAGTTTGATGATGAGATGCAAAGTGAGTTTGATATGTCTATGATTGGAGAGATGAAATTATTTTTGGGATTGCAAATTACTCAACTAGATAAAGGGATCTTTATATCTCAGTCAAAGTTTGTGAAAGAATTGCTAAAGAAGTTTGGTATGGAATATTCAAAGCTAGTTGGTACACCCATGGTGACCAGATGTAAGTTGACACAAGATGATGATTCTCTGGAAGAAAATTAGACTAGATACATATCAATTATTGGTGGATTTCCTTATTTGAATCAAACTAGACCTAATATCATGAATGTCATATGCATTGTTGCAAGATTTCAAGATGATCCTAAGGAATCTCATGTGACAGTTGTGAAGAGGATTTTCAAATACTTGAAGGGGACAATTGATTTTGGCATGTGGTATCCTAAAGATGATGACCTTACTTTGAGTGCTTTTACTGATGTTGATTGGGTAGGAGATGTGAATGACAGAAAGAGTACTAGTGGTGGTGCATTTTTCTTGGGAAAGAAGTTGATTTCATCATTAAGTAAGAAGCAGAATGTTGTTTCTTTATCTACTACAGAGGCAGAATACATTGTTGTTGCTAACAATAGTACTCAAGTATTGTGGATGAAGCAGATGTTGAAATACATCAAAGTTGTGTATGATGAACCTATTGCTATATTTTGTGATAATTCAAGTGCAATTAAAATTTCTAAGAATCCAGTGTTGCATTCAAAGACCAAGCATATATCGATCAAGTTTCACTTTTTGAGAGAGAAGGTGAGTGAAAAGGAAGTCAGACTGGAGTATGTGCCTACTAAGGAACAGATTGTAGATATCTTTACCAAGCCTTTTCCTAAGGATACTTTTGAGTATCTCAGAGGGAAGCTAGGGGTGATTACCCCTCCTAATCATAACTAAGATGCATTGACTTGCATTAGTTCATGCATTTCATTGTCATATCTTGATCCAGATTGATGTTGTGGTGGTTGCTACTCAAGGGAAGTAGTCAGATGTTCAGAAATATGGTTCAGAGCTTGTGTAGAGAAATATAATGAGTATCTTTTTCATTGATGTCAAAGGGGGAAAAGAGTCATGTCAAAAACTTTGTACGAAGAAGAGTCATGGAGAAAATAGTTAGAATCTAAGGGGGGGAAGGTGCTAAAGAGAAAGTTCCATTGATGGTGTTTTCCACATCATGTGTTTCCATCAATTCCAAAGGGGGAGATTGTTGGATGTTGTTGAAATTTGGTTGTCATTGATGTCAAAACTATTGGCATTAATGTCTTAAAGGTTGTATATGTCGAGGATATTGAAAAAATTGTAATAAAATAAGTTGCAAGTTGTCAGTGGTGAAGTGAAGTTCAATCTAATAGCTAGCTAAGTATGTTGATGATCAGAAGTTGTGGATTAAATGGTTTTTTGTCAAGTATATCTAGTTTATCCATGTCAAGTTTTAGAGATTTGCATGAATATTTGATCGAGTTATGAGGTCATGTGTTCTGACAGTTATTTTGTTGCTTTAGTTGGTGTTCCTAAAAGAAGATAATGTGATTCTAGTAATTCCAGTTGTTGTGGATGCTTCTTTGGTGATTCATGATGCTTGTGGATGTTTTTAGATCATGCTCTATCTTTGTTATCAATCTGCATTGATCGTTGTGCTCGCGATTGGTGATTTTCTCCTGCATGTTCATTTTTTTCATGTTCATGGCTGACAGGGTAATTGTAGCGTGTTTTGGTTCTTCAAGGAATAATTTTTGAAGGTGGTTCATGTTCGAGGATTTTATTTTGGGTCTTCACTATGTTATGTCCGACATTGGTTGATTCACATTGATAATTTTTATTGATTTGGGCCGACAATTTGTATATGTTTTATTATGTTGTTGAAGCCGACAGGTAGCGGTGTAATTCTTAGTTGCAGATATATATAAGTGATTGTTTATTCCATTTGAATTGATGAGACGGTGGATAATGTTCTAATATTTTGAAGGCAGAGAAGAGTGTGAAAAAGAGTGAGCAAAGTGTGAAGAAGTGTTCATGTACTTAATCGAAACTATAATCAGGCATTAGTAGATGTTATTTTCTCAATTCAAAATCCTGTGGATGTAATCCGAATGTTTTTGTAAGATAGTGTGTCTTCCTTTGGGTAGTAAGCCTTGTTGTATTTAAGTAATGAGCTCTAGGCAGTGTGCTTGAATTCATATGCATTCCCCATTTATATTTCTTTATACTTTTAACAGGGTATAATCTTGTGGACTAACCTCCACTGTGGTTTTTTCCCTAACAGGGCTTCCACATAAAAAAATATTGGTGCTATGTATGTTTATGATGTGGTGATGTTTTATGCTTTCATTTTTATTTATCAAATCTGAGAATAAGGTTAATAAGTTTAATAAGTTTAAACTTTTGTGACAACTAATTCAACCCCCCCTCTCAGATGTCTGCCCTTGTGTTGCCAAGAACCTCCTAACCTTAGAGACCAATGGACATTTGATCAATTCATGAATCAGAGGAATAAGAGAAATGGTGGAAGAAATTATCACCATCCCCCTACCGTTCCAAGAACTGACTATCAGCAAGCTCTTGGAAAGGTGATCTTGGCCCATTTTGATGGGAGTGATAAGTGTACAACCAAATTATGGGTGCAAAAACTTGATAAAAACCTTTCATTGAGATGATGCTTGAAGAGGATGCTATCAAATTTGTTACATTACACTTGGAGGGAGTTTCTCATGAATGGTGGTACCATGGTTTTGTCACACTTGTCCATAACCTAATTCAGACATATGAAGAATTCACCAACAAGTTGATAGAAATATTTGATTTTAAGGATCCTGAGGTGAGATTTCAAGAATTGGCACAATTGAAGCAACATGGGAATCTGGAAGCATATGTTGCTGATTTTTAGAGATTATCAATGATGGTTCCTTACATTACTGAAAGAAGATTTGTAGTTTTATTCATTGAGGGCTTGTTGGAACCACTTAGAGGGTGGATAAAGGCATTTGACCCACCAACATTGCAAGAAGCAATGACAAAGGCAAGGAATATGGAACTTGCTACTCCACAAAGTAAGTTCTTATCAAAGGGATCTTCTTCATATAAGGACAGTAAATCATTTTCCAAGAAGAAGGAAAAATGAGATGAAAAAGGGAAATCAACAGTGCCCATGGATATGGAGACACTTAACGATTTGTGCAAGAAGTTATGTTTCTATTGCAAAGGTCCTTATGATGCAAACCATCCCTTTGAGATCTAAGGGAAAGGAAAATAGAATAATGTGAGCTTCTATGAGGATTCTGAATTTAAAAAATCAAACCAGCAAAGCGATCATGAGGAATCTAAGATGAAAACATGAGATAGAAAATGAAAAGGGAGAGAGTGAAGCATAATTTAAGCTTCAAGAAGCAAACCTCACTAGCATTCAACGTGAAGGATTATTCAGAATACGTGGTGTCTTGGTTGGACAGAGAAACATCACTCTGCTTGATTCAAGTGCCACACATAACTTCATCCATGTCAGGTTGGTTGAGAGACGTGGGATTCACATTAAGGAATTTGAAGGCATAAGGGTTAAGGTTGTTGATGGATACACTCTTAAGTGTGATAGGATGATTCTGGATCTTCCCATGCATTTAAACATCTTTGAATTCAAGGAATATTTTTATGTGGTTAACATGGGAGATATTGATATGATGTTAGGGATGAAGTGGCTTCATGACATAAGTGAATTCACCCTTAAATCTTCAGAATATGGAGATGATATTTAAAGTGGATGGAAAAACTCATGTGTTGAAGGCTATCAAAGATACTAGTTGCAAGATGATATCAATCAAGAGGATGGAAAGACTTATGCAACATGACATGGTTGAATAGGAAGAAGGATGTGTTTTGATGCCAACACAAGGGGAGCAGTAGAAACTAGTCTACCATACAGATATTCAAGAGTTAAGGATTAAACACGGGAAGGTATTCAGTGACATTCCACTAGGTAGACCTCTAGACAAAGGGATTGAGCATATAATTGAGTTGGAGGAGGGTGTCAAGCCCATAATTTTCACACCCTATAGGCACCCTAAATAGCTCAAGGATGAAATAGAGAAAACCATTAAGAAGTTGCTTGCTATGGGTCACATCAGACCAAGTAAATCACCATTTGCTTCATCTGTAGTTTTGGTCAAGAAAAAGAATGGCACCTTGTGGATGTGCATTGATTACAAGCTATTGAACAAAAGGACAATAAAAAATAGGTATCCTATCCCTAGGATTGATGAACTGGTAGATGAGTTACATGGTGCCTGTTATTTTTCAAAAATAGACTTGAGATCAGGGTATCATCAGATTTGTGTTAGGGAGCAGGATATTGAGAAGACAACATTCCATTGTCATTGTGGGCACTTTGAGTTTGTGGTTATGTTGTTTGAGCTAACCAATGCACCTGCTACTTTTCAGTCCATAATGAATAGGGTTTTCTAGTCACAATTGAGACGATTTGTGTTAGTCTACTTTCATGACGTATCGGTGTACAACAAAACATGGGAGGAGCATATTGCTCATTTAGATACAGTTTTGGGAATTCTTGACAGGGAGTCCTTGTATGCCAAGGAATCCAAGTGTGATTTGGGCATGACTAAGTTGTTGTATTTGGGCCACATCATCAATGCAGAAGGAGTGCATATGGATCCTAACAAGGTCCAGGCTATTATTGAGTGGCCTACTCCTAAGAACCTTACACAATTAAGGGTATTTTTGGGCTTGTGTGGGTTCTACCGTAGATTCATTAGTGGTTATTCATGACATGCAACACCACTTACTAATTTGACTAAGAAAGGGGCTTTCATTTGGTCAGCAGAGGCACAAGATTATTTTGAGAAGTTCAAATGGCTAATGACTACTTGCTCAGTTCTTGCATTGCACAATTTCACTAAACCTTTTGAGTTATAGTGTGATGCTTTGGGTGAGGGGATTGTTGTAGTTCTTATGCAAGACAAGCATCTGATTGCATTTGAGATCCAGAAGTTAAGAGGACCAAAGAGGAGCTACATCATATATGATAAGGAGATGTTGGACATTATGTATGCATTGGCCAAGTTTAGGAAATACCTTGTGGGCAGCAAGTTTGTGGTTAAGACGGATCATAATAGCTTGAGACATTTCCTTGGCTAGTGGAATCTTAATGACCATCAATAGAAGTGGGTAAGCAAGCTACAATCATATGACTTTGACATTGCCTTTTTCAAAGGAACTTATAATTCTGTACTTGATGCTTCATCTCGCCATCCACATTTGAGCTCCATGGAAAAAAAATTAGAGGATTGGAGGAAATTGATTGTGGAAAAGTATGCCAAGGACACATGGGCTTCAGGTATTGTTGAGGGATTGGTTCAGGACTATAGGTATTCAGTTGTTAACGATCTTATCATTTACAAAGGGAGGATCTTTTTTACCCTAGGATCGGAGGTGAAGAACTTGGTATTGAGAACCTTTCATGACACACCTATGGTTGGACATCCCGGTTACTTCAAAAATTACAAGCAGATACAAGAGAGGTTTACTTGGAAAGGACTCAAATCAGACATTTTTCGTTATGTCAGAGAGTGCCCTGTTTTCCAGCAGAATAAACAGGAGCACACATACCCTATAGGCTTACTTCAGCCACTTCCCATTCCTGAAAAGAAGTGGGGGTGCTTATTGATGGACTCATTACAGGTCTGTCGAAGGTCCAGGGCTGAGATTGCATCTATGTGGTTATTGAACGATTGACCAAGTATGCTCATTTCTTTCCAATCACAGCTACATAGGTAGTAGAACTATTCTTCCATGAGATATTCAAGCTACATGGGTTACCTTGGAGCATTGTTAGTGATAGAGATAGTCAGTTCATGAGTAACTTTTGGTAGGATATTTTCAGGCTATGTGGAACCGAACATACTTCAAGTACCAGTTACCACCCACAGAAGGATGGTCAGATAGAGATTGTTAATAAATAGGTGGAGGGATATCTCAGTAACTACATTGCAGGGCAACAAAGGGGTTGGGTTAAGTGGATATACCTTTGTGAGTATTGCTACAATACCACTTACCATCTCTCGATTCAGATGACACCATTTATGGCCTTGTATGGTTATGAAGCACCTAGCTTTCTTGATTTGTTGTTGAGTGATAGTAGAGTGCCTAGTGTTGGGGATCTATTGTAAGAGAACTAGGATATTATGAGAACTCTTTGTGAAAATATTCAGAAAACTAGCAAAAGTAGTATGCATATCAGAAAAGAGTTGAGCATTCATTCGAGGTAGGGGATATGGTGTACTTGATGTTGCAACCCTATCAATAGTCCGCTCTTAAGAAGAGTGTTGTAGAGAAGCTCAAACCTCACTACTATGGGCCTTTCAGAATCATCAGGCGAGTTGGAGAGGTGGATTATGATTTGGAGCTACCGACAGACAACATGGTGCATAATGTGTTTCATGTGTCATGTTTGAAGAAGGCATTAGGACATCGTGTTGTTCCTTCCATAGTATTACCACCCTTGGATGATGAGGGGAATTTGATTCTAGTGTTCGAGGCTATCTTGGATGTTAGGGAGAGACAATTGTAGAAACGGATCATCATAGAGTATTTGATTAAATGGAGGGATTTGTCGATTGAAGATGCTACTTGGGAAAGTGAGGAGATTCTTCAGCATCCAGAGTTGAGATTGCTTTGGGACAAGCAATTTTAGGAGGGGCGGACTGTAATGTCCCCTTTTTTGTAGCCATCTCCGTGTGATTTCTTAGCCTTTATTCTCCAAAAGCTAAGTGGAGAAATAAAGATAAATTAATTAAGTTAATTATTTATTAAGTCATCAAATAAATTAAAAATTAAAAGGTGACTTTATATTTAATTAATTTAATTATTAAGTCATCAAATAAATTAAAAATTAAAAGGTGACTTTATATTTAATTAATTTAATTAAAGTGACTAAATAAAATTGTAACTAAGGAAATTTTATGGGTTAGCTTATAATCATGCATACAACATAAAATCTTAGCTAACTATGAAGAACAATGGAGGAAAATGCAAAAACAAGAACAATTATATCAAATAGTCCTCAAAACCTCCATGAATCACCTTCATAACCCTTCTCAATTTGTTGTAAATGTAGTATTGCCCTCAGATTTGTGATGAGCAAACTAATGACAAAGACAAAGCCCTAGCAAATGTTGAAGGATTCAAATAAAACCACATGCAAATACTATGCAACTAGTGAGCATGCAACTATGACTATGGCTAAAGACTAAGATGGCATGGAAATCAAAATAGCCTAAAGTCAAGATAGCATGAGGTGACAAATGAGACCAAAATTGCCACTTTATAGAAAATGCAATTTTGAATGAATGGCCAAGATTGAAAGTTGACAAATTCCCTAGCATCAATGGACAAGATTTAATTTGATAAGTCACGATTAGGGTTAGGGCAACATTAGGGAAAATTCAAAATGAGTGGCCAAGATTGATTTTTAGAAAATCAAATCAAGGGTGGTTAATGCATGTGACAAGAGATAAGATTGGCACAGAAAAAGAGGTGAGTGGAAAATCAAATAATAATAGCAATTAATTTGATTTTTTAGAAATGACTATTTTGAATTAAAAGTCAATTTTAATTCAAACAAGTGGGGGCCACATGATAGTAAATAATTTATTCAAATTATTTACTAAAGAGAGAAATGTGAAGAAAAATAATTAAATAATCATAATGATTATTTAATTAGAGAGGGTGACTAATAATTAAATAAATTAAAGAATTTGTTTAATTATAAGAAGACTTTCCAAAATTAGTGACATATTTAAATAAATAAATAAGATTTATTTATTTAAATAATCAAGAAGACATAAATGGGCAAAGATAATTAAATAAATTAAGAAATTTATTTAATTATTAGAAGACTTTAGACAATTAGTGACGTACTAAATAAATAAAATTGATTTATTTATTTAATAATCAGGAGGAATAGAAGGACATGAATTAATTAAATAATTATGAATTATTTAATTAACAAACAGAAGTGGACCAAGGACATAATTAAAATGTCTTAATTATCTTAGGAAGAAAAGGTGGAAAAATAGAGCTTGCAAGCTAGGTCATTTTTATGTGTCTACATTTTGCCCCTCTTTGTCATAATGCATCCTATCGCATTGTAGCAAAGAAAATAAGTCAAGGTCATGCCCCAGCGAAGGTAAGGAGTACGTATGCCCCCTTGGGAAAATTTTCAAATTTTGGTCCAACGAAAGAAAAATTTGGAAAGTGTCCCGATAAGACAATATGAGGACCAAAAAGATGATGGCATAGACGGTTTCCGATTTCGAGGAGTTTAAAGCAGCCAAAAGGGCATTCAAAGTGGGTCGAAATAGCCTCTAGCAATAAAAAGGTTTGAAAAATGTCATTTTGACTTTATAAATAGGGTGAAAATAGGGTAAAAGTCAATTCATTTTCACTATTCACCTTAGTAAACTTGAGAGCGCAAAGCAAGAAGCAGAGTAGTAAAGATGGTGATTCCAATGACCGAGCATCGTAGGGAGATCATGCAGACTTTTCGGCAGCCAGAGGGCACAGAGCCAGCGATATGTACCCCTAACCCACTTTGTCGTTTTATCATTTTACGTGCAATTTTTAGGGTTTTAGGGTTAAGAACGAATGCGTCGTGATGCATATGTGTTTGCGTAAGCCACATTCACTTTTGCATTTGCTGCATTTGATGCATCGCAACACAAATGCAATGGGTAATAAGGATAGGACTATTGGTTGTATCACATTCATTGAAAATCGCATCGCAATTGCAAAATTGAGCCACAATCGGCAGATAGAACGTCACAATCGTCATATTGTGACACATGTGCAGAAAGAAATGACGCAATTGAAAGAGATGACGCATATGCTAAAAACTATGATGTAATCACTCTGTTATGATGCAATTGCCAGTCAGAATGATGCATTCGATAGCTCAAGACACAAGCGCAATACGGAATGATGCAAATGCTTTTACGCGAAGCAATTAAAGTCAATGCGATGCATTTGACTTTGATTTTGACCAAGGCTGACTTTGTTTGACTTCAAATTTTGAATACTTTTGAATGGTACTAATAATAATAATGATTGTCTATGAGGTGTTGACGCGTGATTTGACCATGTGCAGAGACAGCTAGCCCTTATTTATATGTGGGAGAGCAGACCTTCTACCTACAGATTTAGGGATCAGCTTAGCAAGAGGGAGCAGTGGCGATTGATGCGGCTAGGCCTGTATTATGCTACCTATATGTCCATTATCCAAGAAAATAGAGGACTGTTGACTGCGCTATGCAAGCGATGGCATTCAGAGACATGCTCCTTGCACTTATCGACAAGAGAGGCCACTATGACTCTCGAAGACGTGTATCGTATTTTGCGCCTGCCAATCTGAGGGGAGTGGATCATGTATGATCCTCAACATGGGTACCAGACTTTTACCACTTATTACCATGATCAGGGAGTTGGGCTAGGCATCAAGGGATATGAGATCTGCTAGGAGTTCATGGTAGAGCATTATGGCCAGTTTGATGCACTATTGGTGACATTGATCGGTAGAGTATTGATTCCCGACCACCGCGGACATGGATTTCCCATTGGTTGGGGAGACGTTTTGGTTGGCATGAGGCAGGACAGGACTGTGTACGCCTGGGGAACCTTGCTTACTAGGGATGCTCTATCATCAACTTCATAAGGTTTCCTATTGTTGGGCACAAAGCATTGGGTGTGGGACAACACTTCTTATGATTTGGGCATGGGAGCATGTGGCTATCTTTTGACCACTGATTTAGAGACCATAGCTGGCAGACGGGATGTCCTATGTTTATTACAATGTCAATTTCCTTCAGTAGACTAGGGTGGGAGAGACAGGCTAGTGGCGACACTATATTGACACAATGATTTCATTCATTTCAAGGCCTTATAGGGATTGTGGGCAGTGGGAGGGTGAGGAAAAGCATATGAGTTTATGCTAGCAGTTCCGATATTTGATTAGCAGGACAGTGCAGAGCCAATTGATCATTGAGATGTACCTGCTAAAGAGGGTGTGATGAGAGTTTGGTGAGCAACAAGGTGTACCACTTGGCATAGGCGAGTATGCGAGATCCTCCAAGGAGTCAACTTGGGGACCCCTGATTGTTGTAGTGTCTTCCAAGCAGCAGATTGATGGATTAGTTGCACAGCAGTGGGAATGGCGAGGTGGGGCTGTAGATCTTGGTACCACTGTAGATTATGACTTATGGTGGAAGACACATCATCTAGTACCATTGGCAGATCCAGATGGGCTAGCGTCAATTGATAGGAGATCAATCATACCACGAGCACCACGAGGTGGGTGAGGAGACAAAGGTGGAGACAAGGGCGAGGGCAAAGAATGGGGCAGGGACAGGGGCAAAGATGGAGGCAGGGGAGGAGATGATGGAGATGATGGGGATGATGGAGGAGATAGCAGGAGACAGAGGAGAGATGGCAAGAGGCACGGTAGGAGGGTGATGCAGCGTGCAGCCAGAGGGGTATTGAATTCCATTCTTAAGGTAGCTAAGGAGGAGAGAGAGGAGTAGCCTATACGGGAGCAGGAGGGAGTGGGGCATGAGGAGCAGCCCAAAGTAGAGTAGGAGGAGGTCAGAGGGCAGTAGGAGGAGGCCAGACAGGAGGTAGAGATGGAGGTGGATATGCCACAGAAGGAGGGAGTCAGAGGAGAGGAGGATGATGCAGATGAGGACGACGCCATTGATGAGGCCGAGAGACTGCTAAGAGTGAGCATGGTAGAGGGAGAGGAGGTACCATCCAGAGCGACATTGCCACCTAACGCCACAACAGACCAGAGAGTGGCCAATTTGCAAAGGAAGCTGGATGAGAGTGCAGCCCAAGTTAGAGCACTACATGAAGAGCTAGAGGTAGCGAGGGTAAAGCAAGATTAGGCAGTGATCCGCCAGCAGGAGGCCACACAGTGGTGCACAAAGTTTGCATAGTTATGTACAGGACCATCTACGGATATGGCTCAAGAGTTCCCAGGGTCAGTGCATGATTGGGGCGATATAGGTTGCTATATGAGCAGGTCATGCTACCAAAGAGGCGAGATCCTACCCTAAGTAGGACTCAAATGAGGATAGGTAGTGGCAGCATATTAGGCAGTGGTAGTAGCAGTTGAAGCAGTGCAGGGGGTTCCACCTCTATAGGGCAGTCTTTAGGGCACAAATCTAGCCATTCGCACAGGTCAGGGCATAGCCACTGCTCGGGGCATAGTCAAGGGTCCTCCCTGAGTCAACCTCCCTCAGCAAGTCCACCAATAACATCATCAGTGTAACCTTCAAATGTCCCACCATCAGTGTCACAGATATAGACCGCAGTAGCAGATCCTTCCTCATCACAGGCACATGTGACTGTTACCATGATGGGCTCTGGTCATTTGATGGAGCATCAGTCTCCCAGGTCTTCTCCTCGACAAGATGAGGAGAGTGCATCATAGCTCCCATATTTGTTTATGTTGTTTTAGAGCATTCAGACACATTATGATGACATTTGTATTTTGATCATTGATCCTGCGAGCTCATATTTTTGGGATATCTCATAACTCTATCCTGTGACATTGTTATTATTTTGAGATGATGGTATATATATGATGTGGTTTTGATGCGGCCTACATGTATGTTATGTGATGTGATTTGGTTTATGCATTATGATATGTATATGTGTTGATTATTATGATGATGCCTATGTGATGTCTATGTGATGCCTATATGATATGCATTTGTTCTTTCTATGATGATGATGTTGATGTTATATGTTATTTTATATATACATGTATAATGATTACTAATTATGTGATGTCATGGATGATAATGTTATGTATGCATTAATGATGATGGTTATTTATGATGATAATGTGATGCCATGATGATGATATGTGTTTTATGATGAGGATGATGTTATGCCATGGATGGTAATGTTGTGTATATGTATGATTATGTTAATGTGTGACTATGTGTATAAGGCCATATGTGATGCAATGTTATATGTGATGTAATGCTCATAGATGTAAATGATGTATGTATGGACCTAATGCAATGCTTATATGGGAATGTATGCACTTATCTTTTTGTATGCCACAGGATATCACCATGAGATGGATTAGACGAGATGACAAGACAAAGGAGATGGAAGTTAGTGCGAAGACCAAATCCTTCAATATATTGCTATAAGACTATAACACTTCTTTTCTCTTAATCATCATTGGGCAGGCTATTGTAATGGCCAACAAACACCATGATATGTCATAAATCAGGGTATACAAGGTCGTACCATTACCTAACAAAAGTAGTAAAAGACAATATAGACAAGTCATGAAGCGTTGCTACTCCTCTAAATCCTGTTGGCAGGACATCCTCAAGGAACTAGCAACATGACTGCCAAAAGACAATAATACAAACATGATACATCGTTGCTTCTCTAAATCTTGTTGTCAAGACATTGCTAAGAAACTAGTAACATGACTGCCTAAAAGACAAGACAAGATCATCATCATGATATGTCATCACTTCTCTAAATCCCATTGTTGGGACATCACTAAAAATATAAGAACATGACTAAAGATCAAAAGACAAAGTGCCAAGTGTTTTCCAAGTGTGTCTGAATGCCGAGTGTTTGATGTCAAGATGTCAAGTGTTATGTTTTGACAACTTCTGAATGTCAAATGTCTAGGTTTTCCAAATTCAAGGACACATCCTAAATAATTTTGATGTCAAGAGAATCGATCCTCAAATGTCGAGAAGATCCCCCAAGATGCCAGATGACGATGATGATGTCGAGATGAAAAATGCCAAGGTTTTCCAAGTTCAGGAAGGACACATCTTGAATAGTGTCGATATCAAGAGGATCGATCCTTAAATGTCAGAAGGATCCCTCAAAATGCCAGATGACGATGACGATGCCCAGGAAGGACACATCCTTAGGCATAAATGATAGAGGTTGATCTTTAGAAGAACATATTTGAAGAATAACCAAGAGTTGACTGTTTGATGGTTATAATAATTTGACTACTTTTGACTAAAATTTGATCAATGTTTGATTGGAGTTTTGACTAGAGGTTGACTGTTGTTGACTACATGTCCCTATTGACACACTAATATGTTTGTCATGTTTATCAATGAATTGTTAAAAGTTTGGTTACAGTAGTTGACTATTTTGAGATGACTTTTTTGACTTGAAGACTTTTGATGTGTGTGCTAATGTAGTGTCATGAACCCTAATGGACTAAACTAGTGTGGCCTCGGGGTCTCATCAACAGATGGCCTTTCCTATGTCATACACTTAAAGACCTCATAGTTTGACACGACCAATGACTTTGTCTTGATGATGAAATATTTGAGTCATGATTTTATTTGACAACCTAAAAAGACTAACCTAATGTCTCGGAGGCTCAAAGATGAGCCTTGCCTACATAGCAAATGTGCAGAGACAACATAGTTTGGACAAATGACAATAACTGACTGACATGACTTAGTTGACAAGTTATGACTTTTTTTTGTTTTCTTGAGGACATTTTTATGATTTTTAGGCTTTTTTTCAAGACTTTTTAGGATTTTTAGGATTTTTTTTAGGACATTTTATGCTTTTTAGGATTATTTTTTTCAAGACTTTTTATAATTTTTAGGATTTTTTTAGGACATTTTATTCTTTTTAGGATTTTTTCAGGACTTTTTATGCTTTTTAGGATTTTTTTAGGACGTTTTATGCTTTTTAGGATTTTTTCAATGAGTGAGGCCATGTGTGATATCCGCTACAGTCACATGATGAAAGTTTTCCCCTAGCTAGGTCCCGGACCAACCAATTAGACAGATGCATAATGTACGTGTGTGGACGACAGATTGATGTCAGCCATTATCAACCATGGGAGAAAGTTATGGTGCTTTGTGACAAGTGTCAAATTGGTGTCAGAAAATTGATTGTTTATTATGACCTAAAGTAGATAGAGTGACAGTAGATGGCAAAGAAATGACCAACTACACATGGCACCTGTTTGCCAGGTTTTCACCATGGTACCTATCCAAAGTGCCTGTTTACCAATTTTTCACTATTGGATGAATTATTTCTCTTTACTATTTTTTCATTTTTCTATTTTTTGGTGTCACCAAGATGCCTATTTTCCAGGTTTTCATCAGGGTGACGGATTTTTTTTTAATTTTTCAAATGTTTTTTTTTTTTGTATTTTTGTTGTTTTCGGCCCAACTTTTTGATGCTATGCATAAAACTTGCAAAGGTGCAGAATGTTGATAGGCTCTGTCAATTGTTCATCATCTAGGGTGGCCAATTGATATGCTCCAAAACCAAAAGAAGATATGATGACGTAAGGACCTAGCCAATTAGGTTCAAACTTGCCAAGTTTTTCTCTATCTGCCTGATTCTTAGGATTTTGCATAAGAACCAAATCACCAATGTCAAACCTTCTGACCATGACTCTCTTATTGTAATGACAAAAAATTTGATTTTGATATGCCTGCAGATGGTTCAAAGAGTTTTGTCTTCTTTCATCTAACATCTCCAACTCATGTAGTCATAATTGCCTATATTCTTCATTGTCTATTAGACCCTTCATGGAGACTCTTAGAGATAGAATCTTGACCTCAATGGGAAACATGGCTTTAGTTCCAAAGATGAGAAAAAATGGAGTGGCTCCCATAGGTGTGCGAATACTGGTAAGGTAATCCCAATAGATGGGGTTAAGTTAGATGTGTCAGTCACAGCCAGTGTCATTGATAATCTTTTTGAGAATCTTAAGGATAGTTTTATTGGATGCCTTAGCTTGACCATTTCCTTGCGGGTAATATGGCATGGAGAAATGATGTTGGATGTGAAATCACTCACATAACTCATGAACATCCTAATTTTTGAATGGATGTATGTTGTCACTGATGATGGACTGTGGAATACCATACCGGCAAATGATATAGTTGAGGATAAACTTATTTTTTTTTTTCTAGTTATGTATGTAAGGGGGATGGCTTCAATCCACTTAGTAAAATACTTAGTGGTGGTGATGATGAATTTGTGGCCATTGGAGGATGTAGGGTGTGTTAGAAACCAAGATCACCTACATGCAATCACCTGTCACATGCAAAAGAAATACAGAACCAAAGAAGATGTTCTGTAAACCTCAAAGTAAAAATGCATTATTGAGAATCAATTATTACAAAGAGATCAATCCTTATGAAGGAGATCAAGAAGCCCTAAAAGGGAAACCTTAAATGAAACCATAGTTTGTACACTTAATAATTAATTAATTATTAATGTGCCTAAGTTTAGCTTAAGTAAATCAAGGAATAAGTGACTTAATTAATTAACCAATATGATATAATTAATTAAGTGGAATAACTTATTACTCTAACACCCCCAATAAGATGAACTTAGGAAGACGCTAAAACACTAGAATAAGATGCATGAAAGTAAATATGGGTCCCGGCAACAAAGGTTTGATCAGGTACCCATTTACAAATGCAAGAATGAGGTAGAGAAGGAAAAACCCAGTGGGACAAAACCCCCCTACAATGAGATGACTATTGCAAGAGGCACTGGAAGATCACTATGGAGTAACACTGGAACCTGATACTGGCAAGCAAGGAAAGATTCTTCAGTTTACTACTAAAACCATATGAGAGTCATTGATTAACTCAAGGAATTATGATAAAGCAACAGTAGACCCGATGCCATGGATCACTCAAAAAATCCAAATGAGAACAACCCTAGAATCTATGAAGTAGCAAGCGATTATTGAATGATGTATTACTGAAAACGAAGTGCAAAGATGCAAGATGCACCCTCCCAACTGCCAAAAACATCCAAGTAATCTCCAAACAACCCATCGGGCCAAATCTGGACTAAGCGATCAACCTGGGATAGATACAGAAAAAGTGCATGGACACCAACATAGAGCTCCTTAATACCTTTCCAATGCCATAAAGATAGCGAAAATCAAAGATCGTGGCAAAAAGTTATGAGCTTGGAAGTCCAAAATAAATATCTGACTTCAAACAGAAATAAATGTACAAAAAAGTAAAATATTGAAAAATAAATAGCACCACTGTAAAGTCCTCAGAACCAGCTTTTCGGCGATATCTCATTTGCCTGATTTCAATAATGTATGCTCAAGTTATGACCAAAAGAAAAAAACTGCTCCTTTGGAGAAAAATTAGGGCTAGGAGGGGCAAGGAGTGTCATATGGCCACTGATGTCAGCACTTCACGAGCTTAAAATTGATGGCCATTTGGCTATCGATGCAAAAAATGCCCCCCCTTGCCTAAAAAAATTTGCGACAGCCAGTATATTCTTTCACTGTTCGGAATATTCCACGACGACTGCCAGTATATTCTCTCTGCCTGGAATATTCTGAAGTGGTTGGGTTTTTGATGTGGGACCATGGTCCCCAATAGGACCGGTGCTAAGCTAGAGGAGCCGACCTAGGGCTAGAGTTGGCCAGGGGTCATGCATATGACCTGTGGCAGAGCTGAACCTTGCAGGTGGCAGGCGGGTGGTGAACTGAAGCGACGGCGGTGAGCTGGTGGCCGCCCGGTGGCCACCGGGTGGCTGAAACTTTATGCACTATGAGTGCCGACGCAGAAATTGAGAAACCCTTTTTTTTGCATTTTTTTCAATTTTCGTGCCTCGGGAAGTGAGCTGGGGATGCCATACGGCCTCCCTGGCAAAAAAAATTGCCTCAAAAACAACTTTCTCTGAAATCGACAAAACGAAAGGCGATCTTAAGGTTTTTGGCTGCTACGAACGCAATGGCGGTGTCTATTTGAGCCCAAAGTGTCCCAAAAATTAGGCTACCCCCAGATCTTGCAAAAAAGATGCATGTGGAAACCCTTGCATTAGAAACTCACTGAAAGGCCATATCTTCAGATCACGAATAGGCAGGTGCAGGTCTAGAGCTCTGATACCATGTTAGAAAACCAAGATCACCTGCATGCAATAACCTATCACATGAAAAACACATGCAGAACCAAAGAAGATGTTTTGTAAACCTCAAAGTAAAAATGCATTATTGAGAATCAATTATTACAAAGAGATCAATCCTTATGAAGGAGATCAAGAAACCCTAAAAGGGAAACCTTAAATGAAACCCTAGTGTGCACACTTAATAATTAATCAATTATTAATGTGCCTAAGTTTAGCTTAAGTAAATAAAGGAATAAGTGACTTAATTAATTAACCAATATGATATAATTAATTAAGTGGAATAACTTATTACTCTAACAGGGTGGATCTTTCCCATGAGGTCGAGTCCCCACTGTGTGAAGGGCCATGGAGATGTGATCGGTCAAAGTTCTTGTGCTAGAGCATGGATTAAATCACCATGTATCTGACATTGGTGACAACTTCTGACAAACTCCAATGCATCTTTCTCGATGGTTGGCCAGTAATACCCAAGTCTCATTATCTTTTTGGCCAAAGTAGGACCACTCGAATGAGACCCACATATACCTTCATGTACTTCGCGTAAGGTTGTGTGTGCTTCATTGGCGTCAATACATTGAAGAAGGGTGCTATCGAAGCTATAGTGGTAAAGGGTGTCATTGACGATGGTGTATCGGGTGGATTTGTGGATAAAGGACTTCCTCTAGTTGTTGGATAGGTGCGGGGGGAAGGTTTGGCACCTGAGGTAATCATAAATTTCACTAATACATTTTGACTCAAAATCTGACAAAAGTTCATCAAAATTTTGATGAACTTTCTTTAGAATTATTTCATCGATTTTTTGAATAACTTTGAAACGTCAAAATTTTGACCCAGCATCATCAGCTGGGTCAGAATTTTGACATTTCAAAGTTCATCAGAAAATCGACGAAATAATTCTGACAAAATTTCGTCGAAATTCAGACAAACTTTTGTCATATTTTTAGTCAAATTTTATCATTGTTTCTTGATACCAGGGAGAATTGAGACCAACAAGCTCACATACCATCTCTGATTCTAAGATATCATAAGTGAGGACCAACAACTGTTCTACCAAGAATTCAAATTGTGGCACATTACTTGGGATGTCTAAAAGAGAGCCAATTGTGGCCATTGCATCTGCTGCCTTGTTCTGTGTCCTTGGAACTTGCTTGAAAGTCAACATGTGGAAGTATTTTTGGAAGTTGTCAACCATTCATTTGTATAGCATTAATTTCTCATCCTTGGTGTCATAGTCATCATTAACCTAATTGATGACGAGCTGAAAGTCTCCATAAACATGAAGTGTTCTGATCTTCCATTTTACTGCCATTTTAAGTCCTGTCACGAGTGCCTCATATTCTGCCACATTATTTATGCATGGGAAAGCTATGCAAAATGACTTAGGGATGGAGTCACCTTGTGGAGTGATGAACAATATTCCTGCCCCTGAGCCATGACTAGTATGTGACCCATCAAAGTACAACCTCCAAGGTGACTTAGGTTCTGTGTGGAATATGGACTCATCTGGAAAGTCTACTACTAACAAGTAATCACTTTGTATAGGTACATCTTCCAGCTGGTCTTCTATCACCTTTCCTTTTATGGCCTTTCGTTCCACATATTGAATGTCATATTCGCTCAAGATCATGACCCATTTTGCTAGATGTTCTGTCAATGCTGTGCAACTCAGAAGATACTTCAAGGGGTCAATTTTTGCTACCAACTGTGTTTTATGACTCAACATATAGTGTCTTAGCTTTTGGGTAGAAAAGACAACAGCTAAGCATGCACATTCAATGTTAGTATAATTTAACTCATATCCCACCAATGTCCAACTGATATAATTTATGGCCCTTTCTTTTTCTTCATGAAATTTTGTACCAATAGTGCCCCCAGTGCTGAAGTGGTTGTAGAAACATATAGGATTAAAGGTCTCCCTTCAATAGGTGGCATTAAAATGGGTGGTGACAAGAGATAATCTTTTATTAGTTGAAAGGATTCTTAACATTTATTCATCCACACAAAGGGGATACCCTTGCACAGAAGATACTGGAATGGTTGACATTTGTCGTCCAATTGTGCTATGAAGTGCCTAATGGACTATAACTTGCCTTGTAGAGTCCTGAGCTCGCTGGTCCCTTGTGGAGGAGGCATTTCTAATATTGATTTCACTTTGGCTGGGTCAACCTCAATGCCTCTTTGAGAAACTATGTATCCCAAGAGCTTGCTAGATGTCACACCAAAGACACATTTCTTTGGGTTCAAACGGACCTTGTATTCCTCCAATCACTTGAAGATTTTATCCAATATGCTCAAATGTTCTTTTCTTGTCAAATATTTAGCCAATAGGTCATCTACATAATCTTCCATTATCTTGTGCATCATGTCATGAAAGATTGTTTTCATTTCCCTCTGGTATTTGGCACCTACATTTTAAAGACCAAATGGCATGACATTCCAATAGTATGTACCCCAAGGACAAGTGAATGTTGTTTTATGTTGAGGGGCAATACAAATTTGATTATATCCCAAGAAGTCATCCATAAGGGAAAGCATCTCATATCTTGCCATGAGGTTGACTATGATATCTATATTTGGCAATGGAAACTCATCTTTTGGGCATGATTTTTTTAAATCTCAAAAATTTATGTAGACACGAATCATCCCATTTGGTTTTGTTACTGGCACAAGGTTAGATATCCATTCAGCATAATCAATAGACCGTATGAACCCTGCATCTAAGAGTTTCTTCAATTCAGCCTTGACTAGTAGAGTGACCTAAGGATGCATTTTGCGCAGCTTCTGTTTAACTGGTTTGGCGTTTGGCAATAGTGGAAAATGGTGCAGAACCAATTCTGGATCTAGTCCTCGCATATCGGCATATGACCATGTAAAATTGACTTTTCTCTCTGCAAAGAAATTGTTTAACTCAGGCTTTTCTTCATCTGTCAAGGATGCTACAAAGAGGACCATTTTGGGGTCTTTTGTCATTGATATGTTAACTTCTATGGTATACTCTATAAGCATTGTTGATTTCTCTTGGGTCACAGGAAGAAATTCCAGTCCTCCATCTTTGGGCGCCTTAGAGAGGTTTTCACCTACAAATATGTCCTTTATTTTTACTTTTTGTCATCAAGAGGTGCCTTTCAGTTTTCACCTAAAGATGTTTCATTTTTTTATTTTATTTTTGCTTTTCATTTTGCGACTAGAGGATAGAGTGGTCTCCCCAAAGTAAGCAGCACAATCCAGATCAATAGAAAATCTAGCTTTATGATCACCATCAGGTATGCCCTCTCACAAGCCCATAAATTCGGCAATGGCCTCGTCATTCTGAAATGTGTCCAAGACTGGTGGGGCTTGTTGGTCCCAATCAATAAGTTGTGGGTAGACTAGGGAAATTCCATCGTCTGTGTTGGTGAATTGTGGGGAGCACACGGAAAGCATGCAGACTAATTCAGAGACATTGAAAATGAAGTTGTCATCATCCAATTCCCAATCAAACTCTATCCAATATTCTCCTTCACCTGACTCATGTTCATTGTCAAAGGGACAAAAGTACAATCATTATGGTCTGCAAGCTCAGAAGGGTTGTTAAGTTCAGGTGATTGGGAAAAGGTGTCGGGTATATGGCTGATAAGATTGGAAGATGATTCAGGTTTGGCATTATTCCTTGAGTCCAGAAGTCTATCCCAGTTTTCTCTTTGGCTTGGGATCTTTGGATTGTTAGCTGTATCAAGTTTAAATTTTTGCCAAAACTTTTGTTCAGAGGTGAGTTCTTCGGGCTCAAGAAACAAGTCATCAAGGCAGCAGTCACTTAAGGATCGTTGGGAGCCATATTCCCACTCATGGGAATAAGTTTCAATGAGGGATTTCTCAAATGTCTCAACACTTTCTAAAGCATTTGCATTCTCACTTGAAGGAACACTGGTACACTGATCATCATTTCGAGGTGAACCATACCCTAACCCAAGATACTTTGGTCTTTTGGCTAGTTCTATTGATTCCCTTTGTCCAATTTTGTTTCTTCCAAGGCCATTGGTTCCATCATATCCTTTATCCTTCATGATGTCGTATCCTTTGCCATATATCTTAACTAGTAATGGGGGTAATTCTCACATTTATTTATAAAGGCATCCTGTAATGTCAACAATATCCTCACTATTCATATCCCCCCATTTTATGAAAACTATTTTTGGTGGAACCTTAAAAATTTCCTTAGGCTCCATTCTAAAGCATGGGAAACCATAGACCTTTGGACACTTGGGTATTGTCATGATACTATAGGCCATGTGTAGTTTGAATTCTCCACAGCCTAGGTCTTGGATCTTGACAATGGATTTTGCCTTAGGAAGTGAGGAATATGTGGACGGGGTGGATGTGGATGATGATGATGCGAGAGTGGAAGGATCAATGAATTTGGAAGAATTGTGAACCTCTTGATTAATGGGCACCTGATGTCCTGAAATACCCCTTAATTTGGTTCAATACTAGAAAGTGTCGAGGTCTCCATATATGGTAACTTTTGTGCCATCGAAAGGAAATTTAAGGCATTGGTGATAAGTGGATGGGATGGCCTTAAGGGAATGAATCCAGGGTCGATCGAGTAAGATATTATATGGTAATTCAAGATCCAGGACCTGACATGTTGTGTCTACAATGACGGGACCAACTCTTATGGGAAGAGTGATCACACCATGAGATGATCATTACTCGTCATCATATGCTTTCATGACTATGCTCTTTTTTGGATCTATGCATGCATCAGAAAATCCTAGAGCCTTAACCAATTTCAAGGAACATATCGTTAGTCCTACTCCACCATCTACTAGGACTCATCTAACCTTATGTTTATGGATGAGAACCTCAATGTGTAATGCATCATTATGATTGGTCTTTCGTGATGAGTAATATTGATTGGAAAAGGTTATGTGATGAGATGTGGTGAGATATCCCACCATAGTCTCAAATTGACTGACATCAATATCTTACGGGACTGATGACTCTTGTAGGGTCTTATCAAGTATAGCCTTATGTGTGGGAAAAATGTGAAGTAGATCAAGTATGGATATTTGTGCAGGGGTTTTGCTTAACTACTCAATGAGGTTAAACTGACTCTTGGGTTCAAATTGTTTTGTGGATGGACTAGTTTGTGATTGCTTTGTAGATAGACAAGCTATTGTAATTTTTGGCTATCGTGGAGGAGGGAAAGCTATAGTGACTTTTCCAATTTGAGTAGTAGTATTGCATTTTGGTGCTCTTTTAATGGTTATGGTATTGACATAGTTGTCATCAATTCAGACATTGTTAATGATGGGTCCATCGAAGTAATCAAAAGTAGCGCAAGTATAATTGGCTTGATTGTTATTAGTCTTTGGACCTAAGGTGGAAGCTTTATTAGAACTATGATCTTGCAATGGGTTTTTATGAATGGTATGGTCTAAATTGGATGCAAACTATGGCCCATCCACTACAATTACGTGATTTTCAATAAGATCTTGCACAATGTTTCTTAATTGTTGACAAGATGATGTTTTATGTCCCTTAGCTCGATGGTAGTCGCAAAAGCCATTATCATCCCACCATGATGGTTTAAACTGCCCGGGGTCATATGGTTTAGGATCTTGAAGTGTGATAAGACCATTCTGAAGAAGTTTCTTAAGGACCTCCTCAATTGGCTCACCTAAAGTAGTGTATGTTTTTTTTTTTCAGAATTTGTCTTGTTTGGCAGGGCTATTCTTGATTTTGATTATTCTAACCATTTTGGTAATTGAAAGGAGGTGTCATTATTGTTGTTGGTTTGTTCTACGGTTTAGCCCCCTTGAGAGAAAGTACTGGTCCTATCATGTTTACAACCTTGGCATCAACAACGTCGTCATTGGTGACATGTTTATTTTTGACCCAATATTTATTTTTGTCAGCGAACGGATTTGCGTTGGTGTTTTTAGGACCATATTTTAATTCCCCTTTTGCAATGAGGTCTTTCTCAACTTGGACACCTTTTTCAACTAGGTCTGCAAATTTTTTACAACAATGGACTTGCAACCCATACTTCAGTGGGCCTACTAGTGGTTGGACGAACATGTCAACTTTTTCTCTTTCAAGTATATCAATGTGACATCGGCTTGCAAGACTTCTCCACTTTTGGAAGAATGGGATAAAAGTTTCACCAGTATCTTCTTGTGTGAGAGTGTATATGTTGATGGCGATTTTGGCACCACAACAATGCAAAAAGAATATTGCTACTATGCTTCTCCTGAAAGAGAAAGGCAACACATGGATGCCTTAGCTCCCAAGGTATTTGTAGTTTGGTCTCAACCGTGCTGATGTTACTCAGTGGTCAATGCAATAGTAATATTCAAGGGGCCTGCTGGTGTTGAGCTTCTGGATTGTTATCAGATCAAGCATGAAAATCAAAACCTACTTTAACAAGGGTTTTAAAGAAACAACAAAAGATAGATCAGGGTTTTGAAAGAGAAAAGAACAATAGTTCATCCAATCTTAACCAGACTTGTTAACTTCAAGGAATTTGTAAACTAAAACTGCAGAACAAGATAAGCTTGTGATTGACACAAAGCCTCTTTCATTCTCAGTGCTAATTCGAATAACAGATTTTTAGCTACCATTTAAATAAAACACAAATAACATTTCATTCCTTGAAGACATCACAAATCAAATGATCAACTAAGATAAATATCATTCAGGAACACAACATGAAGTAGATTAAACTTTGATTGCTTCTACTGTCAATAAAACAAGTAAGTAATATTTACAAAGCTGGCACAATCACCAGTGTATAGAGTATCTAAGACTCCAGAATGCTTCCAACTACACTAAGAGAACTTAGAAAATGTATTACAGTCTGTACTGAAATCTAACTGCTAACCAAAAAGATAAGAGAAGCTCTCATTACTGAGAATCAAGATGCAACTCTCTCTCCTTCTGTTAATTGACTAACTCCTAATAGTTCTAACTCTAAAAAGTTCTCAGTCTAAAAGTTCTCTAATCCTAAAAATTTTGATTTGGAAGTGCTAACCTTTACAAAGAGGCAAGAATGCTTTATATACAGATGTACCAAAAGAATGCGCCGGCCCCTGCTTCTAGGGTTTTCAAAAATATCTGCTTTTAGGAGAGTAGGTTCTCAGATCTTCTGAGTAAAGTTGGTTCTGCATTAAATGCACATCCCTACTGTCCATTTTGTTGAAAGGTTGTATTGGGAAAGATCTGTAGATCTTTTGCAACTACCACATTAACTCCAATGCCTCTGTATCTATCTTTCAACTCCAGCGGAGCCTCTTTGAATGCTCAAAAATATCATCACTAATATTGATCTACCTCTTTGCCAGTAGTCACTACAGCTGTCACTATGACTCACGGTTTAGTCCTCCCTCCTTCGGCTTCCCTCCTGTTCTGGACTTCTCTGCATGTTTGACCATCTTCTAGAAGCACCATTGGGCCCTCTCTTGCAGATCTGAACGCCATCGCCTGAGCAGATTTATCCCTTAGTGATCTGAGAATGAATCCACCCTGCTTGCTTTCTGCATATTTCATTCACAAGGATAGTCAATCATTCAAACCATCGCTAGTTAGTCCTCTTAGCATCTTCTGATTGGCCAGGCGTATGCCACACAAGCTTCATCAGGCGGTCAAAAGTGGTCCACCTTGAATCGCATGTCGGTGAGACACTCATCGTGTCTCCCCGATGCGATTTCATCTTATATTAGCTATCGGCATAGCACGGGCTGGTCGATGAGACCCTTCACCGAGCTTTAGAAATCACATCGAGCCCATTTTATGTTGGGAAGGCAATCCTATTTTGGGGAGACCTTATCCCAAACTCCTCTTCTCTTACCGAGCCTACCTTATTGTCGGCAAGACCCTCTGTGGTCGGGGAGACCTCTCGGCGAGCTCCTTCATTCCCCACGAGCTTGTTCTGCTTCGGCAAGATATCCACATTCGGCAAGACATTATAGTGGGCGCTAAGAGGTATAGAAATATCCTTTTCATTGGCAGGTTTGTCGCTATCGGCAAGACCAACACCAGTCGGGAAGACTCCACAGCGAGTTCAATGCGTTACACCGAGGGCACAAAACATGTCGGTGAGACCCTATCAAGTCGGGAAGACCTTTCACTGAAGTCACCTTTTCACTGAGATCCCATTTTCCTTCGGGGAGACTTTTCCCAGTCGGTGAAACATTATGCCGAACTCAAAGCACTTCAGCGAAGCCTTTGAGAAATATCATCATGTACAGAATTTAATCCTGCACAACAAGGTCTTCGTTAGTCTTTGAAACCATAAAAATATTACCTTTAATCCTACCCATCATGTTCCTCTCACTTTATTACACTTCATAAGAATAGACTTACTTCTGGCGAAGGTGGAACAAATCCGAACTGGGCACACACTTTCCCCTTTAGCTGGCGGAGGTGAAACCAAAAGGAAAATCAGAACCGGGACTGGAGTCGGGGTGGGAATAGGCCATGGGAACTACCATCATTTCCCAGTTCATATCTCGTCCCAACTCCACGTCCACAAAAGAAAATGCAAAGGCAAAACCCAACTAATCAACCAAGTGATTGGGACTGGGGCAAAAATAAAATGAACACAGCGGAACCGGGATAGGAACCAAACCCGAACTGGAAACTTTTCGAGTTTCAAGTTTGGATTTCGTTCTGAACCCGCCTCCGACGTCATCCGAAAAAGACAGAAAAAGGGGAAAGGAAGAGAAGGATGAAGGGGGAAGGAAAACCCCACAACAAACAAAAAAGAAACAAAAAGCCAAAGAATGACGAAATGTGAGATCGGGACTGGAATAGAACAAGAACTTGAAAAATTATAAAAGTTTCAAGGTACAGTTCCAGTTCCGGTTCCGAGTCCGCTAGAACAAAAACGACAAGATGCGCGAGGTAGAAAAAAATAAAAGAGGAAACAAAACTTGGAACTAATTTTGAGTTCGGTTTCCACCCCGGTTCCGGACCAACCAAAGCAAACCAGAACGCAAAGGGAAGAACCCGACAAAAAAGAGAGAGAGAGAGGGAAAGGCAGAGTTGGGTTCGGAATGGAACCCGAACGAGAAAATTTTCACAAAGTTTAACCTTCTGATTCGGACCCGGACTTGACTCTGAGAAAGAACAAAAAGATGAAGACAAAGAAACATTGGAATCGGAACCGGGGATGGAACAAGACCCGAACTTAGAAGGAATTTCCAAGTTTGGGATTGGTCCTGGTTCCACTTCCGACAGAACTTGAAAGAAAAATTCCTAAGGCAGAAAACCAAAGGCCCAAGCGAAAAGACAAAAGGGGGGACCCATTTTGTTCCAGAACAAAATGGGGTGGTTATGCAAGGCATAAAAACTAGCGACTCGGCTGGGAAAATGGTTTAACTATTTTCAAGAATCTGAAGGATTCCGCTACCCAGAACTCCTGGTTCATGAACATCACAACTCCAGTTGGGTCAGTTTTAGCAAGCAAGGTTGAGCTAGAATCTCAAATGTAAATCAACACTAGCTACCCCTGAATCTATGTGTGTGTGCTTGATTGTGCATCACCCTTTCATAAAGTTTTTTCATCTCTTGAACAACAATGTGTAAGATTCAAGCTACATGAGTTGATTTCCTTCATGCAATGATATCCTGGGCATTTCTCTGCTGCCATTCAGGCATCCATAGCCCTGACGGAGATACCTCTAGCTTCCTCACAGCATTGCTCTACTACCAGCCAGGCGTCCATAGCCCCGGTAGAGATACTGGAATCACCCATTCATATTGAATCCTCTTTTTCTCTTGATAATTCTTTTCTTTTTTCTTTTGAGGTTTCAGATATTTCATTTAATTCTCTTTTTCTTTCAATATGTCAGATGTTTAATATATGATCTAGGTTGAAAACTACAATGGACCTCACAGCAGCACTTGGAAGTTGGATTTTTCACTCAAATCTTACAACATTGTCATCCCAGGACAAATACACTACTAGAAGAGGAGATGATTTTAATGAGTTGTGAAAGATTCAGAGGAGCTAATGAAGGTTACTTACTTTGCACCTTGTTTTCAAGACCTTCCATAACTTTTATTGACAATAAGCATGAAACAATGAATTCAAGACAAAAGCACCCAATCAGAAAACCTGAAAATGTTTAAACCGCTTCTCTCCTAGTGACCAAAGTATGCTTCGAATAAACAACCACCATTCCAAGATGGAAAGAAATAGATGAACCCCCAAAGAACAAAAACAAAGGAGAAAAAACAAACAGCAAGACAAATAAAAGAACAGAGGGAAAAACAAACAAATAGAAAATTATTTACAAGAAGAGAGAAAATTTACAAATAGACAAACAAACTATTTATAAAGAGAGCAGCAGATTATTTACATAAAGACAGAGTTACTTACAAGCAAAAGCACAAAAGTTATTTACATAAATACACATTACTTACAAACAAGAGACCAATAAATTTTTTTCATTTAGAACAGAAATTAGCAGCCTTCATGACTCAAAATAATGCTTAAGAAACTACCCATTGACAGGCAATGGAACAGGTTCTTCGGTTAGGCTGCTTAGTCTGAAAGCATTTTCCCCTAGGAGCTCAGCAATTTGATAAGGACCTAGCCAGAGTTTGTCAAATTTCTGGTGGCCGCCCTTCTTTTCACTAGCTTTATCCCACAACAACACTAGGTCTGATATCCTAAAAGCTTTGATTTTGGCTCTTTTATCAAACCAGCGTTTGACAACAGCCTGATGGTTGAAAAATTGTTGCAAAGCAGCATCTCTTTGTTCTTCTAATTTTAACAAAGTAGCTAATCTGACTTCTATCCTATTGTCACTAGAGTAGAATTTTTGCATGAACTCAAGGATAGGTATTTGGAGATGGATAGGAAAGACAAGATCTTGGCCATATACCAGCTTGAATGGTGAGGTGTTTAAAGCAGCCTTAATCCTAGTCCTATTTGCCCATAATGCAAATCTCAGCTGGGTATGCCAGTCTCTAGGGTTATGCTCTAACAGTTTCTTAATTACCCCTAAGAGATTTTTGTTGGTTGACTATGCTACTCCATTGCCTTGTGAGTAATAGTTTGAAGAGTATTTCAAAACAATTTTAACATCATATGCCTAGGAAATAAACTCAGCAGAAGAAAAGGTAGAGCCATTGTCACATACCAGAGCAAAGGGTACCCCAACCCTTGTAGTGATGCATTCGGTGAGGAACTTGATCACTACCTCCGTTGTGTTGTTTTTGCATGGTATAGCCTCTGTCCATCTTGTGTAGTAGTCGGTAGTAGTCAAGATGAATTTATGTCCTGCAGTAGAGTTTGGGTTAATAACCCCAATGAAATACAGTGCCCATTGGGCAAATGGCCTTACCTCATAGACAGGCTGCAATGGCATAGCTGAATGGTGTTCCCTTGGTGCAGAAACCTAGCAGGTGTGACATGTCCTCACATGCTGGTGTGCATCCTTAAATACACAGGTCCAGTAATAACCAGACCTAAGGATCTAGTGTGCCAAAGAATCTACAGAACCATGACCTGTGCCATGTTTCCCATGAAATTCAGAGATCACTTGCTTGGCCTCTTGATGATCAAGGCATCTTAAGTATAGTCCTTCAAAATTCCTCCTGTATAGCAACCCTCCTTTGAACATATAATGAGAACTCTACAGTCTTAGGGCTCTCCTTTGAGTTGAATTCATCCCCTCTGGACACCGATTGTTGAGCATCAAATGGACAACATCAACATACCAGGGATCATTGGAGAAGGATTGGGTCGTATATTGCTGGAAAACAACGTTGTTACTAGCATCCGCCATGGACTTGGATAAACCTGTGCCCCTGACTACTCTCATAGGGCGTATCTCCAGATCGAATTCTTGTAGAATGGCCATCCATTTTCCTCTCCTTTCTCCCAACTCGCTCTGCATGAAAAGGGACTTCACAGCCGCATCAGGAACTACTGCAACGATTTCGCTTCGAAAAATGTAATGTCATAACTTCTGGACAGCCTGAACCAACACAAAAGCTTGCTTCTCTAGAGGTGGGTATTTGATCTCCGCATTTGTGAATGGAGAGCTCATGAATGCAATCGGTCTCTCCTCTGCCCCTTCTTGTCATTGGGTTAATACAGCTGCACCGGAATGGTCAGAGGCAAAAGAGTAAATGTAGAACGGCTTGATGTAATCGAGGCTGGTAAGGACCGATGCTTCTGAGATGGATCGCTTGATTTCCACGAATGCGGCCTTTGCCTCCTCAATCCACTTTGTTCTGGCGTCCTTCTTCGTCATTTCGTTTAGTGGCTTTAAATTCTCTGCAAAGCCTATGATAAATTTCCTTACGAAATTCATCTTCCCGAAGAAAGACCTCATTTCTTTCTTGCTCCCTAGCCTGGCGATCTTCAGAATGGATTCGACTCGATCTGGGTCGATTGAAATCCCTCTTTCAGAAATTATATGTCCCAAAAGCTTGCCCTCTGAGACTCCAAACATGCATTTTTTTGGATTCAAGGAGACACCATATTGAATACACCTCTGGAGAACCTTGGCCAAGTCAGCAGCATGATTGAGTCGATCCTTGGAGAACACTGTTAGGTCGTCTATATAAACAATAATACATTTTCCAATTAGATCCTTGAAAGCTATGTCCATGGCGCACTGGAAAGTTTCTCTAGTGTTTATCAGATCAAATGGCATCCTTCTGTATGCAAACGTCCCCCACCTAGTAGTGAAAGTCGTCTTCATCCTGTCCTCAAAGTTGACCATCACCTGATTGTACCAAGAGTAACCGTCCAAGAATGACATCATCTGAGCTCCATTGACAGTCTGCAAGACCTTGTCTAGTGAAGGCAGTGGGTAGTTATCCTTTTCTGAAGCCCTATTCAGATTTCTGAAGTCAACACATAGCTTGATCTCCCCATTTTTCTTGCGGACTAGAACTAAGTTGGCTGCCCATGTTGAATGGCATACATGGAATATTATCCTTGCAAACAACAATTTTTGAACTTCTTTATAAATCAATGGCTCAATCAAGGCGTTGACAAGACATTGCTTCTGTCGGAAGGGTTTAGCCTCGGGCTTTAAGGGGATAGTGTGGGTCATAATAGAAGAATCAAAGGTTTGGAGGTCTTCATACCCCCAGGCTATCGCAACAATATCCCTTTTAAGTTCCCTTAATATGTCTTCTCTAATTGCTTCAGGGCAGACTTTCCCTATGTAGACATTCATTTTAGGACCCAAGTCAACTAGGTTAACCATGTCATATTCGCGTCCTTTTCCTTCAGCTGATGTCTTCTCTCAAGCCCTTGGGTCAAAGTCAAAGATTGTTTCTAGAGCAACCATTCCCTTGGGAATGTTATTAGTTTTCAAATTAAGGACTCCTTCTGTATCAGAATCCTCTGGATTCCAATCTCCTTGATCCCTGTTGGACTCATCAATAATTTTCCCCTCAAAAACATATGAGCTTGCTAAGAAAGCAAGAATATGTCGATCATCATCAAAGACTTGAAAGTTTGTGATGTTGTCAGGAACTGCAGGGATGGAAATTAATTCCACTAAGAACTTCTTGAGGTTAGAGCCTTGCATAGGTCCAGAGTGCTTGCAGCAACAACCAATGAATCAGCTACCTGATTGTCTTCTCTAGGGATTAAGCTGGTCCCAAAGAAATCAAAGTTTTCGATTAGATTCCATACCCTATTTCTATATGTTGCCAGCCTTTTATTGTGACAGGTGTACTGGTTGCGCCCTTGCTTGACAATAATTTCTAAATCTCCCTTGACCATCAGGGTTGTAACTTTCTTCTTGTGTGCAAACATCAGTCCCCGTGCCAAAGCTTCATACTCTGCTACGTTGTTAGTACACCTAAATTGCAACCTGTAAGAAGAAAATAAATTTTTCCCTTTAGGGCTGGTTAGTACAATTCCAACACCACAACTAGTTTTGGACTTGGATCCATCAAAGGTAAGGGTCCACAACTGATCACAAGCAGGCGTTGATCCTTTTGAAGTTATTGTGGGTGCTTGAGTTAGATGAGTGACAATTGGGCTGCTTGATATTTTGCATCAGGTATAGGGAAAGGAGGCTCTGTAGGTTGCTTAGGTATACTTTGTAATTCTAACTCAGTTGTATCATCTGACCTATGGTCATCTTCTTGACAATCACTTGTCCCTTTGGTTGGTTCCTTGGGTTTTGTTTCATTTGTGAGTGCAAGGGTGTCTAACAAACCTTGGGGCTGCTCCTCATCTTTATACTGATTGGGACATGTGTCTAGAGTAGGTTTGATCTGAGAAGGGATTTCTTTTGAAAGTATTGTATCCCTAGTTAACACGGTTGCTTCCTTGGCCTCAAATGAGAAGCAGTCTGCAATGGTCTCAGGGCAACTTGTGCTAGCTTCCTCAGCTTGGGAAACATGATTTAAAATGTCCCTGCAAGGTTGACAGGTCAATTCAGAATGACTTTGGTAATGTACCCTGCACCAATTAGGGAGCAGGAGACTTTGTAGATCTATATCTGCCCCTAAGACCAGTTGGTCTTGTTGCAGCTTTCTAATCAAGGCCTGTTGATTTTCATTAATCGTGGAGTTAGGGAGTTTCTGCATTGACATGTCTTTAGAATGGAGAACCGAAAAGGTTAGAATTTCTTCTCTTTTATAAACCTCCATCTCAGTCTCAAAGTAAGCTACCTCATTGGGACAATCATACTCCGCGATGATATGCTTGAGGCGAGGCTCATTTTCAATCCTAATCTGATTAGGAATCCCTTTCCATGATAGCCACATATGTGAAAAGTCAAGGGAAATATATCCCCCTAAATTTTTCATCAAATCTCAGCTCAGCAGCATACCATAGGTCTCGGGAATATCTACCACTTGAATATCTATGTTGGTTAGGATCCTAGGATCTGATCCTACTTGAACATGCATGTTTCTTAATTCCCCTACCACATTAACCTCTGTTTTGTCAAGTTGAATGACCTTCTTATTGGTTTGAATGGGGTTTAATCCTAACTTCTTGCATATGGAAAACAACATGACATTTCTCGAAGCCCCCGAGTCCAATAAACAGTTATGTAGGTTCTTGCCAAAAATTCTTAAACTTAAAAGGAAAGGTGGAGTACCTACCTTGTTTCTGTATAAGGTTGCATTCACGTCCCCAGTAGGTGCCACCTTGCTCTTTCCTTTTAATTTATCAGCTTGTTCTAGCGCTTTCAGCACTATCTCCCTTTAAGCAGGGCACCACTTTAAAATGTCAAAATATGACAAAGAAGTTTTATGCTTCTGCATCTCAAAAACAATGTCAAATTTTGTGCTATAACTTGAACTACTTTTGAAAATAGTAGAGGAATTACCCTTGTTAGGGAGGTCAAGCGGCCCTTTTGGTGGAGGAGGATTATTATCAGCACTTTGATTTGGAGGCACCATGTGATTAGGAGGTGCTGAGGTAGTGAATGGACCCTTATTCTAACTTCTCAGGAAGTTTCCTCCTTTTGACTGAAAGGCTTGGGCATCATAAGAATCTTCCTCTGGTTCATTCTCAGTTTGCATTGGGAATGAGGGCTCTTCTTCTTAGATATCATAAGCCATTGTAGTATCCAGCGAGTCACCTCCTTTGTTTGAATTCCCCTGGAATGTGTGAGCATCTTCGTGTGCCATCTTGAAAACTTTCTCTATTTGATGGCAGTTTATCTCAGAATGGGTTGCAGTATCATGCAGCCTGCACCAATTAGTCATGAAGTTGAGGTCAGCCACATTTGCAGTGTGTGGTCTCTCCTCAGTTGCTTGATAGTTGTGAGAAAATCCCCCATTATTGGGCCCGGTATTCCATTGTCTATTGTTGTTCGTCCTTTTATTATATCCTCTATTCTGACTCTGATAGCCCTTATTAGAGGGGTTTTGGCCCCGATAACCCCTTTGGTTGTAATTGTTGTTATTCTGATAGCTACCCTGATTATTTTGGGAGGGGTTCAATCGAAGCTGAGCCATGTCATTGGTGACTTGGGACAATGTTTTCTTCAAGGTTTCTACCTCATTTGTAAGTTGGACTATCCTCTCACTCTCCACATTCTTAGCAGTAGGTGGCTAACTACCATGACTTGGTGTTCCCATTTGGTTATGATAACCATGGGAGCTTGGAGGAACCTGTGGTTGTTGGGATAAGTCAGGAGTTCCCTTAGCGAAGAATGGGACCGGTGGTTGGGTTTGCAATTTAGACATAGGCCCGTAATGGGAAGGAGACATTCCTGGGACAGTATTGAATAGAGGTGTTGGGCTATGCATCTGATATCTTATTGGAGGAAAACTTCCTCCAAAACTTCCTTGTTGAGAGTTGATTTGTTGTTGTAGCTTGATAGCTAGATGATAGACTTTGGATAGAGAGTCAATATCAGCTGGTAGATAAGTCCTTTGCAAGAACAAGCCAAGAAAGGGGTCTATAACCCTAAAGTAAGCTTGGATGGCACTATTCTCAGTGACTAGATAGGGATCTTGCAATCTCTTATACATTCATTGGAACCTGGTGTTGAATAAAGGCAAGGGTTCACTTGGTTCCTTTCTGATGGTAGGGAATTGGTGGTATAAAAGAGCTGGGTCCACATAGATTTTGAACTGATTAATGAAAGAATTTTCCAGGTCTGTCCAGCTCAGAATAGAACGCTGAGGAAGATTAAGGTAGCAATTGTAGGCCATATCCCCTAAGGAATAAGGAAACAACCTACAGACTACATCATGGTGGGCTATCTGAGCTCTAGTACAAGCATCCTTAAAAGCTTGTATGTGCTCTTCAGCACTCCTTGACTCACCATGAATGTACTTAGGACAGAATTTCTTAGGGTTCTTAGGCAGGTCATGAAAACCTCTAGGGATAGTCCCCAATGGAGAGGGATTATTCTGGAAGAATGCCATTGGTGGCAGTGGTGGTGGTTGAACCAACTGTTGTATGGGTTGAACCAGCGGTGATGACAATTGAGACGAACGTGATAGTGGATTGATAGGTACCCACTAGGGTATTGGTGAAAATCCTAGTGGAGTGAGTGGAGCTGATAAGGGTGGTATGATAATTGCCCCAGTTTTGTGAATCTTGTGTCTTGTTGGGGTCTTGAGTTCTATCAAAGGTGATGTATTTTCAGTTGATCAAAGGACTTTGTGAGGCCTTTTTGGAGAAGAAAACCCATCTTTATCCAGTTTTCCCTTTTAGGCCCTCCTTCTAGCGCCAGTTCCTGTTGATGGCGATTTTGGCACCACAACAATGCAAACAGAATATTGCTACTCTACTTCTTCTGAAAGAGAAAAGAAACACATGGATGCCTTAGCTCCCAAGGTCTTTGTAGTTGGGTCTCAACCGTGCTGATGTTACTCAGTGGTCAATGCAACAGTAATCTTTAAGGGGCATGTTGGTGTTGAGCTTCTGGATTGTTATCAGATCAAGCATGAAAATCAAAACCTACTTTAACAAGGGTTTTAAAGAAACAACAAAAGATAGATCAAGGTTTTGAAACAAAAAAGAAAAATAGTTCATCCAATCTTAACCAAACTTGTTAACTTCAAGGAATTTGTAAACTAAAACTGCATAACAAGATAAGCTTGTGATTGACACACAGCCTCTTTCGTTCTCAATGCTAATTCGAATAACAGATTTTTAGCTACCATTTAAATAAAACACAAATAACATTTCATTCCTTGAAGACTTCACAAATCAAATGATCAATTAAGACAAATATCATTCAGGAACACAACATGAAGTAGATTAAACTTTGATTGCTTCTACTGTCAATAAAACGGGTAAGCAATATTTACAAAGCTGGCACAATCACCAGTGTACAGAGAATTTGAGACTCCGGATTGCTTCCGACTACACTAGGAGAACTTATAAAATGCATTACAGTCTGTACTGAAATCTAACTGCTAACCAAAAAGACAAGAGAAGCTCTCATTACTGAGAATCAAGATGCAACTCTCTCTCCTTCTATTAACTGACTAACTCCTAACAGTTCTAACTCTAAAAAGTTCTCAGTCTAAAAGTTCTCTAATCCTAGAAATTCTAATCTGGAAGTGCTAACCTTTACAAAGAGGAAAGAATGTCTTATATACAGATGTACCAAAAGAATGTGTCGTCCCCTGCTTCTAGGGTTTTCAAAAATATCCACTTTTAGGAGAGTAGGTTCTCAGATCTTCTGAGTAAAGTCGGTTCTGCATTAAATGCGCATCCCTGCTGTCCATTTTGCTGAAAGGTTGTGTCGGGAAAGATCTGTAGATCTTTTGCAACTACCACATTAACTCCAACGCCTCTGTGTCTATCTTTCAACTCTAGCGGAGCCACTTTGAATGCTCAAAAAGATCATCATTAATATTGATCTACCTCTTTTCCAGTAGTCACTACAGCTATCACTATGACTCACGATTTTGTCCTCCCTCCTTCGGTTTCCCTCTTGTTTTGGACTTCTCTGTACATTTGACCATCTTCTAGAAGCACCATCGGGCCCTCTCTTGCAAATCTGAATGCCATCGCCCGTGTAACGCCCATCGTGCAAACCCTAGAGAACACACACATAGAAAATAATTTTTTTTTTAAACAATACAATTAAACATGCAAGAAACATTAACCATAATCACATAACACATTACATTGCACTATTACACTTAGCTCTCTAGGGCACGCGAGGTTACTTCACAAACAACTAACAACGAAAGCAAAAGATAAGAACATAACTATTAATATTATAAACCATGAATAAGAATACATCTAATAACCAAGAGTGAGAATATTAATACATCACATAATACAATCATAATGAATCTCTTTTAACAAATTATAATTGATCCTAACTATTACATCATTTTAATATTACATTACAAGCTCTTGATTAATAATTACATCAAATTTCCCAAACGTGTGGGATAATATAAATACAATGAAATCTGAATTACAAAGGAACACTGGTGCAACACCAACTGCAGAAATGCTGAGAAGATAGACTGCTGATGGGGAACCAACGGGTGAGGAGCACGTTCCACCCAACCATGTGAATTATAAATAACTCACCCCCCGTGCTCAGAGGTGACAAGGAAGAGAACCCGACCATGAATGTCAAACCGACTCCAAGAACAACATAGTACAAATACAAACTCAAGGTATACGATAAAATAACCATCAACGTTCATGAAAAAAAAAACAACCAGATAAAGCTATGAAACTCACCACAATAAGTAAAGCATTATCAATTAAACAAGTAACTAAACAACAACCATAAATCAAATTCACAAGAATCAGATACAACATAAAGTTTACTATTCCAGAGGCAACCAAAACAAAACCAAGTACAAGGGTGTCTAGAGGAGAGTGTCAATGCTTAGCTCTCCCTAAGACCCCTAACATAAACTAAAATACGGCAAGGGTTGTACCTTCAAGTATAAGACATATAACACAAAACAAGACATGCGAGGAAAATCCATCTTGCGATAACTCAAGTTACAGTGACCACTATTCTCGTACAACCCTTCCAAAATTTAATGCTAAAAAACATGTAATATTCAAATCTCAAAAGTACAAGAATAAATGTCCAAGAAAATAAATCATGCCTCTGGAGAAGACCAAGTTTAATAATAACTAAAATTGAACTCACAATTTACAACGGGGTTCCTATAACGAAAGGAAAGCCAACAATGATTAAAATGGAAAAATAAAACACTCCAAAGGGTTTCAAGTTCAAAATAACATAACTAGCAACACATTTAATCCTATCTCAAAATCTCTACTCCCACAAAGAATTCTATGAAATCAAATACAAATGATAAATAATTTCTCCTTTTTAATAATTAACAAAACTATGATTTCCATTTTTCGAACCAGACAACCTATATTGTACTTCTCTATTTATATCTAATCAACACCATTTAAATCCCTAATTTTTTTACAATCATAAGAAAGATTTCAATATATCTTTTATAAATATAAAAAATATATATATATATATATAAATATATACACACCTATGTATATATCATAGTATATATATACACAAATGTACTTATACATATATATTTAAATTACACTGATATTTTAAACAAATTACATTAAATATATATACCTAAAAAAATCTCATTATTCATTTCCTAAAATTAAAAACATATAATAACAAAATATTTTATTAATTTATATTCAAAATTTCTGAATTATATAAATATAATGAAACATAAATAAATATATATATATAACTAACTACATATATATAAAAAATTAAATTAAAAACAAACTTAAAAAAAAATAATGGCTGCTGTATGGGGACTGCGCAGCAGTCCGTGTGGACTGCTATGCAGTCCGCAGCCCCATTGGGTAGGGGGAAGGGTACGGCATTGCCGTCCCTTCTCCCTCCCCATTAACATTTTAATTCCATAAAAAAAAAATTAATAAAATTTCTTTTATAATTTTATTTTTTTTATATTTTATTTTTTTGAAAATACGGAAATCAATATTAATAAAAAATGCCCTCCGCCCTGGTACAGATTCCGACGGCCCTATTCGGCCCTTTTAGCTTTGCACGGAAATCAATATATTTTTATTTTTAAATACATATTATAAATTTATATAAATATGGATATATATAAATTTAAATATATATATATATATAATTATAAACAATTACAGAGAACACAGTTTTCTGTATAAATACAGAATAGCATATTTTTACAGTATAAATATATTTATGAATATTAAAATAATATTTCAAAACCATCCAAAATACGAAGATTAATTTCTTTTCCCACAGAAAAATAAAAGAGAGAAATAGGGCATATCTAAACGAAATTCAAAAAGTTTCTTTTCAATTTGTTTGCAAAACCTAATTTCTAAATTCAACATGAATTTTCTTTTCAAAGAAGACCTATTTGTTTATTCATTTTCTAATCTCAAAGAAATCATTTAAATATAAATCACATAACGATTTTCTTTTTCAAACAGAGATTGATTCTAAAACACCTCTTTATTTCTTTTACAGATTTAAAACCATTAAGAGAAGAGAGTGGAACCTAGAGTCCTGCACTCTCGGGGATCCGATGAAGCTGGTTTCTGATGGCCTTTACGAAGAGCTCCTCCTTCCTGCTTCGAGTCTCCTCTGAGTAACCGTGCTCAAACTCGAATCTGATCCCTTGTTCAGAAGACTCTCGAGAATAACCAGTAATAGATTCCAAGTCCCTTTCTGGAACTCTCCTCCAAAATATAGCAAAAGATTCAAAAATAACATAAACAATAACTTGTGCTACTCTGTAACACTAATCCTCTCTCTCTGTGAGAAAAACTCCCAAAATTCCTAATTAAATAAAAGATATTCCAATTTCTTCCAAAAACTCACAAAAAAAAATCCTGAATAAAAGAAATTAATTCTTTAAAAGCAAGCTTTTCAGTTAGATCTGCGTTCTTATTCGTTCTCACAACTTTTTCCATTCCTTTATTTATTTATTTTTTTTAATTTCTATTTTTACAGCTTTACTTGCAAAGCACATTATCTCATTTTATTAAATAATTTATTTTAATAATTATCCTCAACCAGATAATTGATTAAAATAATTAAAACACATTTAATATTTAATTATCATTTAATTGAAACACATGACTTTTAAAACATTTAAATATTTAATACAATTAAATTCTAACATTAAAATTAATAATCATTTCAATCATTTAAATAAAATAAATCATAACTTATAAAATGCCACCTTAATAAAATACGACAAAACACAAAACACAAACCACAAATAACGACAATTACAAAAAAGAACAATACCAATCAACAAGACGGTCTGACATCATGGGACGGGATGACTTCATTGTCACCTCTGTTTCAACATTTAACCATTGGGCTATTGGTGCTCGCCCTGTCCTGCCGAAGCAGGTGGAATCGAGACTATGTACCTGCAATCCCTGCATACAAACAATGTTGTGCACAATATATCTATTTAAATACAAGCACCTCGTGAGCAGGAATCGCAACATAGCAGGGCACTCGCGAACGAGTGATGCTACGCCATCCCCTCACCATAACCACCTAATATTGAATCTATATAAAAGCATCACCAATTAAATGCAATCATAATGTAATATCATACTCACAAAAATACCATTAGAAGCTCTTGTCCCATCTTCCTCTTTTGATTCCTTAGCCAGACTACCTGCACATCCTAGGTGAGAATGGAGGGGTACTACAGCCCGAGCAGATTCATCCCTTAGTGATCTGAGAATGAATCCACCCTGCTTGCTTTCTGCATATTTCATTCACAAGGATAGTCAATCAGTCAAACCATCGCCAGTTAGTCCTCTTAGCATCTTCTAATTGGCCAGGCATATGCCATGCGAGCTTCATCAGGCAGTCAAAAGTGGTCCACCTTGAATCGCATGTCAGTGAGACACTCATCATGTCTCCCCGATGCAATTTCATCTTATATTAGCTATCGGCATAGCATGAGCTGGTCAATGAGACCCTTCGCCGAGCTTTAGAAGTCACATCGAGCTCATTTTATGTTGGGAAGACAATCCTATTTCAAGGAGACCTTATCCCAAACTCCTCTTCTCTTACCGAGCCTACCTTATTGTCGGCAAGACCCTCTGTTTTCGGGGAGACCTCTAGGCGAGCTCCTTCATTCCCCCTGAGCTTGCTCTGCTTCGGCAAGATATCCGCATTCTGCAAGACGTTATAGCGGGCGTTAAGAGGTATAGCGATATCCTTTTCATTGGCAGGTTCGTCGCTATCGGCAAGACCAACACCAGTCGGGAAGACTCCACAGTGAGTTCAACGCGTTACACTGAGGGCACAAAACATGTCGGCGAGACCCTATCAAGTCGGAAAGACCTTTCACCGAAGTCACCTTTTCGCCGAGAGCCCATTTTCCTTTAGGGAGACTTTTCCTAGTTGGCGAAACGTTATGCCAAACTCAAAGCACTTCGACGAAGCCTTTGAGAAATATCATCATGTACAGAATTTAATCATGCACAACAAGGTCTTCATTAGTCTTTTAAACCATAAAAATATTACCTTTAATCCTACCCATCATGTTCCTCTCACTTTATTACACTTCGTAAGAATAGACTTACTTCTAGCGGAGGTGGAACCAAATTCGAACTGGGCACACACTTCCCCCTTTAGCTGGCAGAGGCGGAACCAAAAGGAAAATCGAAACCGGGACCAGAGTCGGGGTGGGAACAGGCCAAGGGAACTACCATCATTTCCCAGTTCAAATCCCGTCCCGGCTCCGCGTCTGCAAAAGAAAACACAAAGGCAAAACCCGACCAATCGACCAAGTGATCGGAACCAGGGCAAAAATAAAACGAACACAGCGGAATCGGGATCGAAACCAAACCCAAACTGGAAACTTTTCAAGTTTCAAGTTCAGATTCCATTCTGAACCTGCCTCCGACGTCATCCAAAAAAGATAGAAAAAGGGGCAAGGAAGAGAAGGACAAAGGGAGAAGGAAAACCCCACGACAAACAAAAAAGAAACAAAAATCCAAAGAACGATGAAACGCGGGATCGAGACCGGAACAGAACAAGAACCTGAAAAATTATAAAAGTTTCAAGGTTCGGTTCCAGTTCCAGTTCCGAGTCCGCCAGAACAAAAACGACAAGATGCGCGAGGTAGAAAAAAATAAAAGAGGCGGAACCAAGGTCGGGGAAGGAAAAGAAAATAGAACTTGGAACTAATTTTGAGTTCGGTTTCCACCCCAGTTTCGGGCCTGCCAAAGCAAACTAGAATGCGAAGGGAAGAACCCAACAACGAAGAGAGAGAGAGAAAGGGAAAGGCGGAGTTGGGTTTGGAATGGAACCCAAACGAGAAACTTTTCACAAAGTTTAACCTTCTGATTCGGACCCGGACCCGACTCTGAGAAAGAACAAAAAGATGAAGACAAAGAAACGTCGGAACCGGAACCGGGGACGGAACAAGACCTGAACTTAGAAGGAATTTCCAAGTTCGGGATTGGTCCCGGTTCCGCTTCCGACATAACTTAAAAGAAAAATGCCTAAGGCAGAAAACCAAAGGCCCAAGGGAAAAGACAAAAGGGGGGACCCATTTTGTTCCAGAAAAAAATGGGGTGGTTATGCAAGGCATAACAGTATAGAGTGGTGATTGAGGTGTCCATGTCGATGTTATATGAATAATTCTTTATGAATCTATTTTTAAGTTCATTCCGTGTTTTTACCCCTTTCAAAGTGGTGAACCATTCGAGTGTCGGCCCTGACAAGCTTTTAGAAAAAAGTCTCATGAGGTAGGTTTCTTCATAGGCGATGTCCATGCAATTGGTTGTAAATTCTCGAATATGCTCAATAGGACTTGTTTTACTTTTGTATTTGGTGAATTTGGGTGCCACATAGCCAGGAGGGAATGGTGGCATGTTCAAATTTGTGTCAAAAGGATATAGATTTAAGTCATATGACATGTGCGACCTCCTGTTGGATGCAGTCAATTCTTGTATCTCCTTATACATATCCATCATTTGGGCTTGCATGGCGTTGATTATGGGGTTGTTTTTGGCATCACAAAAAGGTGTGATAGTTATTCCATGAGTCCCCATTTGCTGCGAAGAGGGATTGGTGTTCCATTGCGAGACATGATGTTGTGACATGTATGATGTGTTCTGATTGGTGTGTTGTTGATGTTGAAAGTTTTGATTAGGGACTTGTTGATGAGTGTGAATATGTGATGAGTATGTCGGGATATGTCCTCCAACCATTTGAGTTGAAATTTTTGGATTTTGGTACCCATGAATGTTTTGATAACCCATTAATGTCATATGTTGAGTGTTTGGATAACTATGTCCAATTTGTTGGTATTGCCTTTGAGGAATATTTGTGTTCTGTCCTTGGGAGGTATTGGTGTTGAATTGTGATGACGTGTTGATGTTTGGTTGTGGTCCTTGGATAAAGAGACGTTGTTTTCTACCTCCGACGGGATTAAATGATGTACCAATAAAAGGTCTTGATGTACTCATGGCATTAGATGAGGCTCCAAATAATTGATTTGATGGGTTTGCTCCCATTGATGAGGACGCATAGGTGGCTCCAACCGATTGTGATGTTATTGTGGACATGGCTATCATTGATTGTGTCATAACTTGTGTCATGTTTGACATTGGTTGTGACATATTTGGTATTCCTTCAACGGATGTGGCATTGATCAAGTTGGGATTATTTTGATTGGTTGTTTTGATAGTGGTGGTGTTAATGGTGCTCGTGATAGCTTGTGTGGTGGCACCTATAGAAGCATTGTTCGCACTATTTTGAGGTTGGCCTGAGTTGGACACGTTATTGACATTAGGGTCAAGTGATGGTGGTCTCAAAGTGTTAATTTTGAATCCATGTGGAAACTTAGCTCCTTGACTTAAGAGTATGGCCAAATATCTGTCTCTATCATATAAGACCATTTGTTCTACAAAGGAGGCTTCCTGTGGATCTTGTGCCGCTACCTCTAGGTTTTCCTCAAGTATTCATCCATATTCATCCCTTCTTAAGAATGATTCAAAAGGGTTGCTTGATGAGGATGGCATGTTCATGAGAGGTTGGGTGTTTGGGTTGCTAAATGGGTCATTAAAAGTCTAATTTGGGTCATAAGTGTCATTGTTGATGTTGGTATTGGAATCTTGTCCAAAGTTTTCCATTTCTCTTCTCCTTCTTTGGAGTCTAGTCTCAACCATAAAAGGGAATTGCTCAAAATGAAAGTGATGGGAATGATGATTAGGATGTTGTCACGTCTCATACATTGACTTATTTTGACCATTGACATATTTTGATCATGACTTATTTTGACCATTGCCTTATTTTGATCTTGACTTATTTTGACCATTGACTTAGTTTGACCATGCCTTATTTAGATAATGTTTGATCATGACCTTATGAGATTTAATATACGAAGTATGATATGTGTTAAGAGCAATGCTTTAATATAATTGTTTTCTTTCAAGAATTATGAATGCATTCATATAAATGTTGAGTTAATTATTGTTCCTACAATGGTTACTGATACTCTTTTGTTTTGCACGCCTGAGTGCATCTGAGTGGCAGGTGATCGAAGGCCAAGGAGATCGAAGGCCAAGAGTGTGATTGAGGAAAAGGAGGTTAGCTTCTCGACAGGGTAGAAGAGGAGAAAACTCTCGGTTATGCACACACCACTTACATCATGTAGCTGCATTAGATCATGTTCGTTTTTACAATATGATTGCGTGAAATGATTAGCATAGCGAATTTGAAATATGGTTAAATTAGATCATGAAATTATATGGCTTATTCTATTTCCTTATTTCTCATTATAAATTTGAGCAAAAAGGGTTAAATCTATATTTTGATTAAAAGAAATGTATTTAAAAATTAAAACAAATTAAATAAAAGAATAAACATAAAATAAATCTGTTTTGCATAAATGAATTTTTTAATAATTGCATAAAAGGGATATAAATAAATCTGTTTTGGGATATATGGTCAATTTTCTTCCAAAAGAATTAAGAATGAACAACCCGAGAGAGCATTGGGCTCTGGAAAATTCTGTCTCAAAACCAACAAATTGCTGGGCATGTGGCAATCCTTGCAAAAACTGTTGTCAACTGGAAATGCATGCATGATCCTCGAAAAAGAGGAGGAGGCTTTAAGAAAGAGAAAAAGACTTAGATTGTAGACATCGCAGAGCTCTGGAACAGAGGAAATTAAAAGAGGTACTGTGGAACATCAGCAAATAGATCCAAATCTTGCCAGGTTCTCTTCATTATGCCTTCTTTTATCTTTATTTTAAGAACTGCAGTAAGGAATTGAATTATCCCCTGTTTTAGAGTACAAACAACTGTGAATTCCTTTCCAATTTCATTTTGAAATCTGGGTAACAACTTACTATTCTGTGTTGCAATTATAAGATACACATTCCTTCTTCAGAAATAGGGTTTTCGTTCTGTGGCAAGTCTGCATTCTTTTCTCAAGTGCAATTACATGTCTCCGTATCTGTTTGTTTAAAAATTCTGTCATCTAAATGAAAACCAAAATGTTTTTGAGGTAAACCCGAATGCAGATTATACTGGGCGAATGTCTTTGTCTTCTTTTTTTTTCTGAGTTTGAATTGCTTTGGGGATTAGTCCCCTGCCCTCCCCATGGGAAGGACGTGGACTGTGGAGGGCACGAGCCCACACAGCCCGCCCCCTCCCCATGGGAGGGGCAAGGGCTTTTCCTGAGCCCTTTTGGTCGCTCAATGCCAGTAAGGAAACCATGTAAAATACCCTGTTAATTATGCACAGCCAGTAAATTCACAAATTTGAAAACCATAATTTCTTACTTCGAATTTTATACAACTAAACATGAATTTCTACACACACACACACACACACACACACACACATATATATATGTATGCATATACAAAATGACTGCACATACATACATACATATATATACATATATATGTATACCTATATATATATATATATATATATATATATAAATAGATACCCATGCATTGTATGCCAAATACAAATTGAAACAGGAAACTCTTTCCTAGAAAAGTAGTATGAATTCTGTTTTATAAATATCTTGAATCTGAAGCAAGGACAGAAAAATCTTGAAAAGCCATGTAACAGAAAGTAGTATGAATTCTGTTCTTTGAATTGCTAAAACCTGAAAACATAACAGAAGTGTTTGAGACACCATATAGACTGGAAAGTACCTTGAATATGTTAAAAAGAAAACAACATGAAATGCGAATGAAAGATTGTCTTCCAAACCTCAGAATTTTTTTGAACAAAAATTGCATTGTATCAGTATATTATTTTTACTCTATACCCTGTAATGAAATAGGGAATTAAAACTGTCAGTCATAGAAATGCATATGGAAAATTAAAAACACTGTTCTTACTATCAAGTAGTGCACTGAAAATTATCAAGATATATATACATATATATATGTTCTTTATCCAAATTAAAAAGGGGACACTTACCAAAGGATAAATGGCATCTTACAACTGAAATATAAGGAATGTACTAAAAATTCACTTCTTTTAATTATGAAAGCCTATTTGAAAATGTATTAAGTTTCTGTTAAGTATTATTTAACTGCACTATGGTAACTTCCGGGACAGGGTGCCGAAGGTGGGCGAACAGAGACGGTAGTATTACCTCTTCTAATTCTACCATTTATTATTATTTTGCTTGGCCAAGCACTGTACCATTGAAATAGATGGATTGTTTATTTTAAAAGCCTAGAAATTTATTTGAGTCTCTGCCACCTCCTGTTGCAAGAAATGTGTTTATTTCATGTTAGAAATGCATATAGGCATCAGGCACGCACCGAGAGTGCCCTCCTGTTTTACCGTTTCGGGTTGCTAGGCTCCTTTATGCAGGGCCAGGGATTCCTTCGAGTTAGGAAGGGACCCGGGGAAGTCATGGACTTCGTGGTTGGGCGGAAAAGGCGCCTGAATCACATTCTTGGCCCCAGCTCGCAAGAAGACCAAGGTGTCACGGCGGTTGGTGGATCCAAGATTATTTGCTATTGATGTACTTATGTATCATTCAGACTTGGCTTGTGAAGCCCGTTATTTATGTATATACATTTTGAAATTCTTGTTGAAACTTGAAATGGAAGTATAATTGAAAGTATTTAATGTATCATTGATTTTAAGAAGTTAAAGTTTTATATCTTAGCATAGAAAAGATGTTCTATTAGAAGGATTGATTCCTCCAAGTGAAGAGGAATATATGTATATGAGAAAATCATTGAAATACTTATGCTTTGTTTCATTTACAATGATGATATTATTTTATGAAATGCAACTCAAATTCTCTTTATTTCATTTGGAAGAATTATGAGAAATGTTGACTTTTCGGAAACTTATTTATAATGGTTTGAATAAATTTAGAACACTTTTAATTTCCCTTAATGATGTGTTAAAAGGGTTTGAAAATTACTCTTAATTTTCTGAGTGTTACATCTTGGTATCAGAGCAGCATGGTTCAACTCTAGGACCTATGCCTAACTACGTATGACGTTGTGTCTTAATTAGGGTAACCTAAAATGGAAAATAGAGTGTACCAACGAATTGGGGGATCTCGTGGATGTCCCAATGATAAATTAGATCATATTTTAGCCTTGCTGCAGAGCCAGGGGGCTAGAATTGAGGAATTAGAACAAGGAAGGAAAGATGGCCATCAAGGATTAAACACAAAAGAAACTGAAGGGGAAGCAAATATTGAACCACCTGGAAAGGAGGAAAAACTAAATAGGGTGGCTGAGGAGCTGGGAAAATACCTAAAGAAGGTCGCTCCTCCGAAGTTTGATGGGAGAACCTTTGGAGATGGGGCAGAAGCTTGGGTTATAGAAATGGAAAGGTATTTCGCCCTACGAAATCTATCAGATGAAACAAAAGCTGAATGGGGTTCATATCAGCTCACCAGTGAGGCTGCTACTTGGTGGGAAAATGAGAGGGCAGATAAGCAGTTTATGCATGGAAAGGTAACGTGGGATAAGTTCCTACAACTATTTAGGAAGAGTTGGTTACCCCAATCTCATTTTGATAAGAAGATGACAGAATTCCAGATGCTTGTACAGGGTGGCATGATAGTGACTCAATATTGGGAGAAATTCTCTCACTTGCTTAAGTACGCACCCCAATACCAGCATGATGAGAGATTTCGAGTCCAAAAATTTATTTTGGGGCTTAGACCTCAAATTGGAAATGAAATAGATCTGCACAATCCAGCCACCATGGATGAAGTTTTTGATTTAGCAATCAAACAGGAACACAAATTGCAACAAGCTGCTAACTATAGGAAGAGCAGGGAAGCCAAGTATGGCAACAAGAAATTCCAAGGAAATCGCAATCAGGGTGGTCCGAGTAAACAGGACAGTCAAGGGAATGAAAACAGACAAATCAGAAATTTGAAGAGAGATGGTAGTCCTCAGGACCGCAATGAAGGAAGCAGGAACAATAACAACAAGAAGGGCAACTACAATAAGAGGAATGATAACAATAGGAGAGATTTTTCTGACAAACCTAAGGCACCTCGTGGAGGATGTTATACTTGTGGTGGCGAGCATTACGCCAGTGTGTGCCCTCAGAGAAATAACAAGCAAAATAACAGAAACCAGCATCATATTCATGCAGCGGTTGACAATCGCCAGGCAGATTATCAAGCAACTCCCATCCAGTTATCGGGTAAATTATTTGGATGCCCTGTTTCTGTTCTGATTGATACAGGTGCTACTGATAGTTTCATAGACCCTCATGTTTTGACTAAAATATCAGTTAGACCAAGTTTTATGGCAAATTCTTGGAAAGTTCAGTATGGAAACCGGGTAGAGAAGAGGGTAGAGCAATGCATGTATTTCAGCAAACTTGAACTCCCTAACCTTCAGACGCAGGTGAACTTGTATGTTGCACCATTAGGGTCTTACGATGTGATATTAGGGATAAATTGGCTCTCTGAACATAAAGCTCTTGTAGATTGTGAAGAGAAGTCAATTAAGTGTTTCGATGACCGAGGAAACCAAGTGGAGCTTTGTGGCATTAAAAAGCCATTAGAGCTTAGGCAAGTATCTGCCATGCAGTTGAAAAAGGCAAGTCGGAAGGGATGCTCTATCTTTGCAATGAAAGTCGAGGACCTTGATGAGAAAGAATCAATTAATGATCATCCCATTCTGAAGGAATTTGAGGATGTTTTCCCTACAGAATTGACTAAGCTCCCGCCTAAGCGTGTGTTTGATTTTTCTATTGATCTGATTCCAGGAGCAGAACCTCAGTCTAAGGCCCCTTACAGGATGAATACAACAGAATTATTTGAGCTCAAGGCCCAACTAGAGGAATTACTGAAGCAAGGTCTTATTAGGCCAAGCGTGTCACCTTGGGGAGCACCCGTCATCTTCGTGAAAAAGAAGGATGGTACCTTGAGGTTGTGCATTGATTATAGAATGCTTAACAAGGTCACTATCAAAAATAAATATATGCTTCCTCGCATCGATGATTTATTTGATCAGTTGAAAGATGCCAAGGTATTCTCAAAAATTGATTTAAGATCAGGATACCACCAGTTGAGACTGAAGGAAGAAGACATTCACAAAACTGCTTTCAGAACCAGGTATGGTCACTATGAGTTTACTGTGCTACCTTTTGGGCTAAGTAATGCTCCTGCAGCTTTCATGAACCTGATGAATAGTGTCTTCCGAGATTGTTTGGATAATTTTGTCCTAATTTTTCTTGACGATATTTTAATCTATTCTAAGTCAGAGGAAGAACATGAGAAGCATTTGAGGATTGTGTTGCAGTGTCTAAGGGAACATAAGTTGTATGGAAAAATGTCTAAGTGTACCTTCTTCCAATCCGAAGTGCATTATTTAGGTCATGTGATCTCAGCAGAAGGGGTAAGAGTGGATCCAGAGAAGATTAAGGAAATTATGGATTGGTCAGCCCCGCAAAATGTCTCTGAAGTTCGAAGTTTCATGGGACTTGCAGGATACTATAGGAAATTTGTCCAAGGGTTCTCGACAATCGCAGCTCCCATCACTGCACTACAGAAGAAGGAAAAGAAGTTTGAATGGAGCGATAAATGCGAGAAAGCTTTTCAGTTGCTGAAGGAGAAACTCACTACCGCACCCATCCTAGTTGTTCCAGATCTTAATGGCCATTTCACAGTTATTACTGATGCATCAGGAGAAGGGGTAGGTGCAGTTCTTATGCAAGAAGGACAAGTGGTAGCTTATGAGTCAAGCAAGTTAAAACAACATGAATTAAACTATGCGCCACATGACTTAGAATTGGCAGCCATAGTCCATGCTTTACAAATGTGGAGGCATTATCTCTTGGGAAAGCCCTTCGAACTTAAGACAGACCATGCAGGATTGAGATACATCTTCACTCAACCTAATCTCAATGCCCGACAAAGGCGATGGCTGGAATTCCTGAGTGAGTATGATTTTGGGATTGAATATATTAAAGGTAAAGAAAACAGAGTGGCTGACGCCCTGAGTAGAAGGAGACACCTTGCAGCCATGGTTACCATAAAATCAGATTTCAGGCAACAAGTAGTGCAATCCTCCTTTGGGGATGAACACTATGAAAGGGTGAAACAAGCCCTTGGGGTAAATCCCTCCGACCGCCGATATGAGGGCTATATGTTAGAATCAGATGGACTTTTGAGGTACCAGGGACGAATGTACATTCCTAGTTCTGCAAACTTGAGAGAGTTGGTGCTAGAAGAATTCCACAATGCACCATACTCAGGACATCCTGGTATTACAAAAATGATGGAAGGACTTAGGCCATTGTACTTCTGGCCAGGACTTAAAAGGGATATTACGTCCCATGTAGCCCGATGCTTAGAGTGCCAGCAAGTCAAAGCTGAGCATGTACATCCGGCAGGACTCTTATATCCTCACAGGGTACCAGAGTATAAATGGCAGGTCATCACTATGGATTTTATACAGGGGCTACCAATGTCTAAAAACCGACATGATACCATCCTGGTTGTAGTAGATAAATTGACAAAGGTTGCCCATTTCATTCCGGGAAATCTCAAGGATGGATCAATGGTTTTAGCAAGAAAATTTGTCCAGGAAATCTTCCGGTTGCATGGAGTGCCAGAGACGATCATCTCAGATCGAGACACTCGAATGACTTCTAGGTTCTGGATTACATTAAACTCTTCCCTAGGAACCAAATTAAATTTTAGTTCCGCATATCACCCTCAGACCGATGGTCAGACAGAAAGGGTGAACTAGGTAGTAGAAGATCTCCTCCGCATGTACTGTATGGAGCAGCAATATAAGTGGGAGGAGTATTTGCCTTTGGTGGAGTTTGCTTACAACAACTCCTACCATGCTTCTTTGGGCATGGCACCTTTTGAAGCCCTTTATGGACGTAAATGTCGGACACCCATTAGTTGGGACAGAGTAGAAGACAGGGTGGTGATTGGCCCTGAGATGCTCAGAGAAATGGAAGACCAAATGAAAATCATTAAGGAAAAGTTGAAGCAGGCTGCGGATAGACAGAAAAGCCTAGCAGATAAGAACCGAAGTTTTAGACAATTCTCGGCAGGAGATAAGGTCTTTTTAAGGGTTCGGCCGCATAAGAGTTCAATCTCTTTCGGCAAGAACTCTAAGTTGGCTCCTAGATTTGTTGGCCCTTTTGATGTTTTCGAGGTGGTGAATCCAGTTGCTTACAGGCTTGCTCTGCCACCAGCCCTATCCCGGATACATAATGTGTTTCATGTTTCAGTACTTAAGCCTTACCATCCAGATATCGCTCATATCCTTGATTGGCGTGCATTGCAGGTCTAGGACCCAGGGGTGATACAGGTGGAACCCGTCAGGATTCTGGAAGAGCGCAACGTTAAGTTGCGTAATAGAGACATTATGCAATACAGGGTCCAGTGGGACCAGTATTCGGTGGATAATGCCACCTGGGAGAATGCAGAGGATATAGACAGACTTTTTCCTCATTTGAGACCTTAGCATATATATTTTTTCTTTTATAGAGACTTACGAAGTACTGATATCTCCATTTTGCTATGTAATTTGCTTTTAGACATCGAGACGATGTCTCTTCTCAAGGGGGGAAGGATGTCACGTCTCATACATTGACTTATTTTGACCATTGACAATTTTGATCATGACTTATTTTGACCATTGCCTTATTTTGATCTTGACTTATTTTGACCATTGACTTAGTTTGACCATGACTTATTTAGATAATGTTTGATCATGACCTTATGAGATTTAATATACGAAGTATGATATGTGTTAAGAGCAATGCTTTAATATAATTGTTTTCTTTCAAGAATTATGAATGCATTCATATAAATGTTGAGTTAATTATTGTTCCTACAATGGTTACTGATACTCTTTTGTTTTGCACGCCTGAGTGCATCTGAGTGGCAGGTGATCGAAGGCCAAGGAGATCGAAGGCCAAGAGTGTGATTGAGGAAAAGGAGGTTAGCTTCTCGACAGGGTAGAAGAGGAGAAAACTCTCGGTTATGCACACACCACTTACATCATGTAGCTGCATTAGATCATGTTCATTTTTACAATATGATTGCGTGAAATGATTAGCATAGCGAATTTGAAATATGGTTAAATTAGATCATGAAATTATATGGCTTATTCTATTTCCTTATTTCTCATTATAAATTTGAGCAAAAAGGGTTAAATCTATATTTTGATTAAAAGAAATGTATTTAAAAATTAAAACAAATTAAATAAAAGAATAAACATAAAATAAATCTGTTTTGCATAAATGAATTTTTTAATAATTGCATAAAAGGGATATAAATAAATCTGTTTTGGGATATATGGTCAATTTTCTTCCAAAAGAATTAAGAATGAACAGCCCGAGAGAGCATTGGGCTCTGGAAAATTCTGTCTCAAAACCAACAAATTGTTGGGCATGTGGCAATCCTTGCAAAAACTGCTGTCAACTGGAAATGCATGCATGATCCTCGAAAAAGAGGAGGAGGCTTTAAGAAAGAGAAAAAGACTTAGATTGTGACATCGCAGAGCTCTGGAACAGAGGAAATTAAAAGAGGTACTATGGAACATCAGCAAATAGATCCAAATCTTGCCAGGTTCTCTTCATTATGCCTTCTTTTATCTTTATTTTAAGAACTGCAGTAAGGAATTGAATTATCCCCTGTTTTAGAGTACAAACAACTGTGAATTCCTTTCCAATTTCGTTTTGAAATCTGGGTAACAGCTTACTATTCTGTGTTGCAATTATAAGATACACATTCCTTCTTCAGAAATAGGGTTTTCGTTCTGTGGCAAGTCTGCATTCTTTTCTCAAGTGCAATTACATGTCTCTGTATCTGTTTGTTTAAAAATTATGTCATCTAAATGAAAACCAAAATGTTTTTGAGGTAAACCCGAATGCAAATTATACTGGGCGAATTTCTTTGTCTTGTTTTTTTTTTCTGAGTTTGAATTGCTTTGGGGATTAGTCCCCTGCCCTCCCCATGGGAAGGACGTGGACTGTGGAGGCTCACGCCCTCCACAGGCCGCGACCTGTAGGGGCACGAGCCCACATACCTCCCCTCCCATGGGAGGGCAAGGGCTTTTCCTGAGCCCTTTTGGTCGCTCAATGCCAGTAAGGAAACCATGTAAAATACCCTGTTAATTATGCACGGCCAGTAAATTCACAAATTTGAAAACCAGAATTTCTTACTTCGAATTTTATACAACTGAACATGAATTTCTACACACACACACACACACACATATATATATATATGTATGCATATACAAAATGACTGCACATACATACATACATATATATATATATATATATGTATACCTATATATATATATATATAATATAGATACCCATGCATTGTATGCCAAATACAAATTGAAACAGGAAACTCTTTCCCAGAAAAGTAGTATGAATTCTGTTTTATAAATATCTTGAATCTGAAGCAAGGACAGAAAAATCTTGAAAAGCCATGTAACAGAAAGTAGTATGAATTTTGTTCTTTGAATTGCTAAAACCTGAAAACAATAACAGAAGTGTTTGAGACACCATATAGACTGGAAAGTACCTTGAATATGTTAAAAAGAATACAACATGAAATGCGAATGAAAGATTGTCTTCCAAACCTCAGAATTTTTTTGAACAAAAATTGCATTGTATCAGTATATTATTTTACTCTGTACCCTGTAATGAAATAGGGAATTAAAACTGTCAGTCATAGAAATGCATATGGAAAATTGAAAACACTGTTCTTACTATCAAGTAGTGCACTGAAAATTATCAAGATATATATACATATATATATGTTCTTTATCCAAATTAAAAAGGGGACACTTACCAAAGGATAAATGGCATCTTACAACTGAAATATAAGGAATGTACTAAAAATTCACTTCTTTTAATTATGAAAGCCTGTTTGAAAATGTATTAAGTTTCTGTTAAGTATTATTTAACTGCACTATGGTAACTTCCGGGACAGGGTGCCGAAGGTGGGCGAACAGAGACGGTAGTATTACCTCTTCTAATTCTACCATTTATTATTATTTTGCTTGGCCAAGCACTGTACCATTGAAATAGATGGATTGTTTATTTTAAAAGCCTAGAAATTTATTTGAGTCTCTGCCACCTCCTGTTGCAAGAAATGTGTTTATTTCATGTTAGAAATGCATATAGGCATCAGGCACGCACCGAGAGTGCCCTCCTGTTTTACCGTTTCGGGTTGCTAGGCTCCTTTATGCAGGGCCGGGGATTCCTTCGAGTTAGGAAGGGACCCGGGGAAGTCATGGACTTCGTGGTTGGGCGGAAAAGGCGCCTGAATCACATTCTTGGCCCCAGCTCGCAAGAAGACCAAGGTGTCACGGCGGTTGGTGGATCCAAGATTATTTGCTATTGATGTACTTATGTATCATTCAGACTTGGCTTGTGAAGCCCGTTATTTATGTATATACATTTTGAAATTCTTGTTGAAACTTGAAATGGAAGTATATTTGAAAGTATTTAATGTATCATTGATTTTAAGAAGTTAAAGTTTTATATCTTAGCGTAGAAAAGATGTTCTATTAGAAGGATTGATTCCTCCAAGTGAAGAGGAATATATGTATATGAGAAAATCATTGAAATACTTATGCTTTGTTTCATTTACAATGATGATATTATTTTATGAAATGCAACTCAAATTCTCTTTATTTCATTTGGAAGAATTATGAGAAATGTTGACTTTTCGGAAACTTATTTATAATGGTTTGAATAAATTTAGAACACTTTTAATTTCCCTTAATGATGTGTTAAAAGGGTTTGAAAATTACTCTTAATTTTCTGAGTGTTACAGATGCTAAACTATGTTTTCGGATGTTTTTGGATAATAAGGTACGACAATGCAAGACTAAGTGTTTTTGGATTTTTGATAAAAAGGGATGACCATGCAAGACTATTGTTGTCTAAAAGAGATTGACTAATGCTAAAGATGATAAAGACTAGGATGCAAAATGATGCTTAAGAGGATTTAGATGCCAAAATGATTTGGAAGGAGGTTGCCTAACCACCCTATGCTTGATCTATAGCTCAATTTTGGAAAAGCAAAGGACTTGTTTGAAGGACTAAATAACAAGGACAAAATGACAAGTGAGATTCCCTAACTAGACTTATGAGTTGGAAATGTCTCACAAAAAGGACAATGACTAAAAAGGGTAATGATGATTAAGTCCAATGATAACCTACTTTTGGGAGTCAATATTTTGCAAAGTGAGACAAGGTTTCCTAGTCCAAAATTTGAAGATGGAGTGAAGATGCAAGGACTGAAAAATGAAGATAATGATGGCTTAAAGATGACACTAGATTTTTTCCAAGGTAACCTATGGGTAATAATGCAACCTAATATGCAAATGGTGAAGAATTTTGAGCAATTCATATTCTAGTTTTTGACAAAAAAAATTTGGGAAGAGATGTTTGATGGCAGTTTGGATAATTTAGAACTCGGTTTCCAGTCTGAGATAGGTTTTTGTTTTTCATAGGAAAATGCGTCGTTTCAGACAGCTAATGCGTTGCAGGATGGTGATTGCGGCTCAATTTTAGTGAATGTGGTTTTGCAAGAGGCAAATGCGGTTCAGGTTTGTGAATGCAATTTTTTGGGAATCAAATGCAGCTTGACAGAGGCAAATGTGGGTTCCTGCAAAGAAAATGTGGTATGACAAAGCAAATGCGACATTCTGCAAGTCAAATGCGGTGCAGCAGAGCGAATGTGTCGCATCAAATGCGGTGCAGAGAGCAAAAAGTCTAAGTTGTTTGGAATTTTGGTCCAAAATCTGAAATGTTTGTTGTTGGTTGTTTGTTTTCCGATCTGAAAGTGATGTTTTTCTATTGTTTGAATGTATGAAAGCACTTTGAAAACACTTGGCAAGCACAATATTTTGTCTTTTGGGATTCAAACACAATAGAGACAAGCACGACCCTAGGCTAGTCAAGGACTATATCCACTAGATTCCACTTGGAGTTTCCTCTAGCCACATATCCTTAGCGTGTGAATCCAAAAGCTTGGTTGCACAGGCTCCCCCTTACAGTGCACTACTTCTCAGGCCAACCAAGCTTCCAACCCCCATAAAACTCCCATGGCAGGTTGATCACCTCTACTAAGAACTGCAAAGATGTGGAACAGCTTGGCAATGACCATTGTTGCACTAGTGAATAGATGGGTTTTTGGCCACTATACAAGACGGTTCTAGTAGATACTTGGGGACGTGGCACCTTGCGAGTGTACAGCAAGCCACTTAAGGCTTTAACCAATCTACTAGGGGCTCTTATACCTTTAGAAGAAAAGGTAGGTACTTGTTTTCAAAAGGCACTGGACGGCTAAGGCCTACATACCACGAAGACTTGACAGTTTAGTCTCATCCTTTTATATACTGGCCCAAGCAAAAAATTGGTTGGAGTCGTTCCCTCTTTCGAGGCAGGCCCCTCTAAGGTTAAAAACACAAATAGGTGGGTCTAGTTTCTGATCACCAAATTTGCACAAGGTGAGAGCATACTCCACCACCTTCAAGCACAATCAAGAAAAATAGATGGGTCTAGTTTCTGATCACCAAGTTTTCACAAGGTGAGATCATACTCCCTACCACCTTCAAGCAAGTGTTCTTTAACCTCCTACTTAAATCTAGATGAGGCAAACAGTTGTTCTTTTTAAAGCACCAAATGAAGTGTTATCTAATCTAAAAATTAGAAGACGCAATGTTTCAAAGTACCAATCTTGGACAACCAAACCTACAAAACCACAATTTAGTAGTTTGCAAGCATGTCTTGGACCCACGTAAGACTCACAGCCACATGCTAAAATAAAACATCAGTAACCAGAAATAACCTAGACTACATAAAATAGAATGTCAAACAAAATGAAATAGAAATCTAGAAAAAAAAAATCGAGAGCAAATTTTTACTAGGCGAATGCATCACAACAGAGTGATTGTGTTGTTCTATGTGACAAATGCATTATGGTGTTGGATGTTGGGGTTTGTTAGGCAAATGCGGCGACCTACAACACAAATGTGTCATGACCTGGAAAATGCGGCGCTTTGCAAGGTGTATGCGTCACGATAAGGCAGATGTGGCGTTCTGGATGGCGAATGCGTCGCGATAGAGCGTATGCGTTGTTATGCAGAGCTCATGCATTGCAGCCGTACCTGCAGCTGCAAAAACTGAAAAATCCGTACAAAAAAAATGTGCGCAATTTGGTGTCAAGTTCACCAATCTAACTAAGGAAATTTTATGGGTTAGCTTATAATCATGCATACAACATAAAATCTTAGCTAACTATGAAGAACAATGGAGGAAAATGCAAAAACAAGAACAATTATACCAAATAGTCCTCAAAACCTCCATGAATCACCTCCATAGCCCTTCTCAATTTGCTGTAAATGTAGTAGTGCCCTCAGATTTGTGATGAGCAAACTAATGAAAAAGAAAAATCCCTAGCAAATGTTGAAGGATTCAAACAAAACCACATGCAAATACTATGCAACTATGACTATGGCTAATGAGACTAAGATGGCATGGAAATCAAAATAACCTAAAGTCAAGATAGCATGAGGTGACAAATGAGACCAAAATTGCCACTTTATAGAAAATGCAATTTTGAATGAATGGCCAAGATTGAAAGTTGACAAATGCCCTAGCATCAATGGACAAGATTTAATTTGACAACTCACAATTAGGGTTAGGGCAACATTAAGGAAAATTCAAAATGAGTGGCCAAGATTGATTTTTAGAAAATCAAATCAAGGGTGGTTAATGCATGTGACAAGAAATAAGACTGGTACAAAAAAAGAGGTGAGTGGAAAATCAAATAATAATATCAATTAATTCGATTTTTGAGAAAATGATTATTTTGACTTAAAATTCAATTTTAATTCAAAAAGGTGGGGGCCACATGACAGTAAGTAATTAATTCAAATTATTTACTAAAGAGGGAAATGTGAAGAAAAATAATTAAATAATCAGAATAATTATTTAATTAGAGAGGGTGACTAATAATTAAATAAATTAAAGAATTTATTTAATTATAAGAAGACTTTCCAAAATTAGTGACATATTTAAATAAATAAATAAGATTTATTTATTTAAATAATCAGGAAGACATAAATGGGCAAAGATAATTAAATAAATTAAGAAATTTATTTAATTATTAGAAGACTTTAGACAATTAGTGACGTACTAAATAAATAAAATTTATTTATTTATTTAATAATTGGGAGGAATAGAAGGACATGAATTAATTAAATAATTATTTAATTAACAGACAGAAGTGGACGAAGGACATAATTAAAATGTCTTAATTATGTTAGGAAGAAAAGGTGGAAAAATAGAGCTTGCAGGCCTAGGTCATTTTTATGTGTCTACAAAAATATTATATCATAAAGTCACTAAAATAAAATTTAGAAGGGAAATATATCTTTTATCCCACATTGACAAAGAAAGTGTTTGATCTCTCATAGGAAAAGTATAAAAGGCTCCTCAGGGGCTCATTTGTGAATATGTTGGATATTTTGATAATTGATTTTGGTATGTTTGTTGGAGAAGCCTAGGGTTTCTGCAATCAACATTGGAGGTCTTTGGGTACGAAGTATTCCATTGTTTGCATAACTGAGGTAGTGAAATTATCTACTAAAGGGTTGCAGCTGATTGGAGGAGTTACTTCAAACTTCTCATTGCATCAAAATTTGTGGCCAAAGGCCAATTTTGGAGGAATTTGTTTGGAGTAGATAAAGAATCATTTGTCGATTGAAGGAATCATTCTATCTTCTTCTAGGAATGATTTTAGCAGCATAAAATATTCTGATTTTGTTCTCAAACTTTCATAACAACTTGTTGAGGAGCCACGAATTCATACATGGAGGTCTCAATGTGCATCGAATTCATACTGTAGTTGGAGCACTCCATTCTACAGGGCTTAGTGATGATTTTGGAAGTAATTTGGAGCTGTTAAAAGGTTGCAAACAATTTATTTCAGGGTCGCAGACCAAAAACAGGGGTGTCTGATTGAGAAAATCGAATTAGCTTGAGGAAGGTCTATTGTGAATTGGTTTTGGTTGTTACATCATCTTCTTTCAAGGGCGCTTCCAATAATCAGGTTCCTCTTGTGTTTCTTGAAGTAGTTTACTTTATCAAATTAGTTTAGAAGTTGATGTTGTAGGTGTGCTTTCTATATCAAATTGTTATTGTAATAGAGTTGCATTGTGAAGCCAAGAGTCTTAGCTAAATTACTCTAGTATTGTTCTTGAGAAGCATTCAATAAAATAGGATTAAGTTACATGCAAATTGTTTGATGTAATTCTCATATTGTTTAGCTCTAAGATTATCATGAGTATGTATGCCAAGTGTTTGTAAAAATGCTACTTGGTTGCAGGTGCATATTTCTTATGTAGATGCTCATGTATTTGCGTTCAAAAGACAAAAAATAATTGAATTATCATTTTAGATCATTGCCTAGATATTGTAGTGTTGATTTACAAGCATTTACATTCATTTGAGACCCTTTAAAGACAAGCAAGCAAACTGAAAACTCAGAAACAACAAGTTAAGAGTTAGCAAGTGAAGTGTTTGACAATATTCCTTGAGGAAAACTTAGGCCAGAATTTGTAAGGAATTTTGACAGTGGTTAAAGAAGTGTGAACATTGACATTTTGGTCTATCCCTCTCCTTTAGGTGAAAAATCCTAAAGTGTTAGAAGGTCATAGTAACCAAGATCTGTGTTTTGCATTTTGGTAACCCTTACGATATTCCTTGAGGGCAAAAAAATAGATCAAAAATAGCAAGGGATATTACATTTTGAATTTGAGCCTTGGTGAATTTGGCCACATTTACATTCAGGTCAACAGTTTCCATAGGTTTTGCCTCCCCTACTCTTTGTACCAGCAAATGTCCAAAGATCTGATCATGATTACTAATGAGGGCAGGCCTCTTGCCCGGTGGGTAAAGCACCCACATCTACAAAGTAGTATTATCAGGGTTATAGCCTGATCTAGTATGTATCTTATGACCAACCTCATCTGTTAACTGCAAGGTCTTGTTTTTCCTCTTCAGAAAGTTGTCAAACACAACGGCTGAGCTAATATCCCACCTTGGAAGAAGCATAACCCCAGCTTCTTGCAATAGTGCTCTTCCTCTTTCAGCAATCATATTCTTCATCTCTTCATCGATCTCATGTTGGAGCTCTTTTAAGGCATTTGCCTCTTTCTCAGGGTTGATGTTTTTTATCCTTTCTCTTACTATTTTTCCTTTATACTCATAAATGAAAGCCTTGAATTTAGAAGATTGAACAAATGTGTCATCTACAATGAATTCTTGACTGGCACGATGTCTCACATCATCAGATAGCTCATTAGAAGCTTCAAATGTAATCATGTTCCTTTTTGGTGGCATTTCATACTGGGGAACAAATATAGGAATGTGGATTTGGGTGACCTCTTCCCCCTCCTCAATATCATCTTTAATTATGATTGGGGTGTCAGCTAAGAAGCTTACTTCTGGAGTAGGGTAAGGTGAAAAATGGCCTAGTGGTGCTACATTATTAGCTTATCCCCTTGATCCAATATTTCATCTCCTTTCAAATGCTATGAGAGGTACATCTTTTATTAGTTCTTCATGCAGAATTAATTGTTCAATTCTTTCCATAGGGTCCTGGATTTCATGAAAGGCCTCTACATAAGATGGATTTTTGTTCATTCTCCAAGCCTCAGCCATAACAATTCTATTGTAGGCATTCATCCTCATTATCATTGATTCTCCTCACAGTTTCTAATGACATCATCTACATGGAACTCGTGCTCACACCCTTTCGAATTTTGTGAAATCTTGGCATCATAAATGAAATGTTCAAGGTCATTTTTTTCTCTGTTGTTTCCTACCGGAAAGCCATAATAATCTAGCTTGTTACCAACCAAGCCATACCCTGTATCAGCAATGGTAGTGAAGTCACCAAAACATAGAGTAGAAGGCATAAAAGTTTTCCTTCCATAACTTTTTAGGTGCATGAAGGTTGAATAAGACAACTGTCTTACAATCTCAAGGTATGCCACTCTATATGGCACAGTCTTAGGTAGTAAATATGGGGCTGCCTCAAATCCATATACTCTGATAACAGTACAATCTTCAAATGTGTACCAATCCCCCCAATTGTGATTTACTCTTCCCTCAAAACCCTTCTCTTTTGGTTGGAGGAACCTTTGTATTTTAGGGGACAAATTATAATCACATCTATGGTCAAGCAGCCTGTCCAAGGGTTTGACAAAATATTCTTCAAAATACAAGTAGTGGGTTCTCCCACATCTACTGTCCCATATAGAGGTCCACTTATGTACTGGCCTATAATCTCCATCATTATCCACATCTTTTATTCTCAATTCTTTTCCCTATATTCCCATTACCTGTCCATATAATATCATGTGCATGAGAAGTGAATATTGTCTGAAATTGATAGCCTCATTGTTATTCTTAATGGCATTGAGAGTAGTACTAATGACCTCAGATAAGTATTTTGCGTAATCATAGGGCTTGGCTTCTTGGCTTTGGATGTTCGCAACTAGAACCATGGGAGTTATGGTCATGTTGGCAAGGGCATCAACTCCTAGTACTTGGTCGGCTGAATAGTAGGTGTATTGATAATACTCTTCAAATAAATCTATAGGAAATGGGGGCCTTTCATCACTGGAGAACCTCCTAGGTTGATTTCCTGGACCTTTAGGCCTATGTAGAGGTAACTTCCACCTCTTATAACTTGTATCCATAGTGCGATATTCTTCTAGCAAGTCTCTCATCAGCAATTTTGTTTTTCAGGAAAGTATCTAATTGAAAGACCATACAAATGTAGTCTTGTGTTATAATTATGAATTGTGACCCATCGTGAAGGTGAATTTCTCTTGTTTTTGGATTGTATTTTCTAGTCAGCACTTTATTCATCTCTATGTTCATGAAAAAACTAGGCATCACAAGCTTTCCCAGATTCAAGTTTCATTGGTTCGAAACTGGCATATCTTTGTATTTCTTTATATAATGATATATAAACAAGTCATAACCCCTATGCATAGTCCACACATCTCCTAAATTCTTGTGTTTGTCTTCCAATGTCTTGCATGATGGGTTTAATTGATCTATTCTTCTCGCTTTTGGCCCAGACCTAGGACATTGGTCTATCAAATCTTGGTTCAGTGGCCTAGTCTTTGTTTTTTGCCTTTTCACCTTCAATTTCTCAAGGGTTTTATCCATTTTAAACCCTAATTATGTTGTACTTCAAACTAACTTCTAAGAAATACGTTTAGCTGGGCCAAGATCACTTCATTGAATGAATGTTGTAATTTATGAACTACTCGTCGTCATCCAATTTTGTTCTCCAAATATCCAGCACAATTTGCAATGATTTCTGATTTCGTAGGGGTTATACATATCAAATTTTGGCATGCTTCAGCCAACTCTAGTTCATAAATGGCACTCACACCACATTTCTAATCAACTTGCAACATTAATGGAAGTTTTCTCTTCAATAACTTCATCAGTCACGTCAATCCGGTGAAACATGATTTCATATTTGTCAAAGAGACTTTAATTATGATGCCCATTTCTCTGTTCAATGTTCCTTTGATCATTGTTTTAAAATGTCTAAGAGACATTCAAATTTCTCTCTTCGATCTTGCACGATCTCTTCGACAGTGGCATCTCAAGCTCCTCCCTTGTGGGCCCCTGCCATCAGAACATCGATGAGACTAGTGAATATCTCTCGCCGACGAGCCTATGTCTCCTCAACATACCTATATTTCTCCCTTTGGCGGTATTGGCTTTTAATGATCTTTATGTGACTTTGATTCGTCGAGGAGACCTATGGTCATTTCTCTCTAATGCCCCCTAGTCTCATCGATAATGTGTGTTTACAGCCGCGCCGGAATGTCGAGGAGACATTTGATAATGTCTACCTGATATTCCTTTGTCTCCTTGATATATCATTGTTAGGATGTCGAAGAGACTTTGATCAATGTCTGCTCAATGTCTTTATGTCTCTTCAACATTTTATTCTCACTCACTCCTCAAGTGTCGAAGAGACTTCCTTATTTCTCTCCTCGATATACCGATGTCTCCTTGATCTTGTTGTTTGTCCACGATGTTCTCATCAGTGATTCACCATTTATTTTATGATAATCTCTCGATGTCCAAGAAATGTTTTTATGTTTCTTGAATGCAAAATTACTCGGTATGACTATTTCTTGTCAGTGAGACACGTTAGATTTTTTCTTCGACACATCTATGTCTCTTAGACACATTGTTCCTCAGGCTGGTGGAAATATGTTTGAGTATGTCTCCTAAACATATGGGGTTCTCATCTATATTTTTCACCGGCCTTTCATGCTCTCGTTGAGGAGACTATGGTGAGACTCTCTTCGATATAGCATTGTCTTGGCGACATGCCTTGTGTTTCCATGGGAACACTTCAAAGAGGGAATTTATTTCAGTGTTATGATCAGAGGCCTTATTCGACAATGGTTTATGTATGAGGATTCATTAATGTCAACCATCATGAAATGAGTGGTGATGGAACAATATAGATGGAAGTATGCCAAAACCAAGGTGGATTTTTTGGCTCCAACAAGAGGAAGATTTGGTTGAGAAGGTGGTAGAGAAATAGGAATACAAGCAAGTTGATACAAATTTTGTTGATTCCTTCTAGTGTCATACAATGACCTACAACATTATAAGGAGTCGTAGCTTTTAAGAATCTCATGTAAAGGACCAACAAGTTGTTAAAAATTGGAACCCCACGAGTAGAATGAATCCTCTTAAGAGATGGGCTAGCCGAAGTCATGTAAATGATAGGTCTCTTAGGCCTTTGAGGAGTTGCAGAGACTGCAACCACATTCAAAGACTCTTCAACTTGCGAAGATGAAGACGATTGTGATGAAGAAGTTTGTTTAGGAGATCTACAAATAGGAGAAGATGCCTCTAAGAAATCATCTAGGGCATCATCTAACATATCAAATCTTCCTTAGAAAAAGAATTATCAAAAGAATTAAAATATTGTAGAAAACGATCTGACATGATTTGATTCATGTTAGATTCAAAATGTGGAGGGGGTTCACTACTCCCAAGTCCAAAGACAAACAAGGTCTAAATGGAGTGAATCGCCCTCGATCACCTCAATGATAAAAGTTCAAGTGATGGGGGTTACAAGATGAAAGAGATTGCAAAAACATGCTTAAATGCTTAAAGAGAGTTTTTGATATGTTCTCGGATGAAGGGCTTCGGGGATCAGAAGAGAAAATTACACAAGCCTCTGGAACAAGCTGAGAAGCTCTCTGTCAAAGGACATCAACGCAGGACTCGAACGAAAGTGTTGCGCATTATCGTCTCAGGGACGTGTTGGCGTCTCATACAAACAGAGAGCTAAACTTGTACAGAGAAGCTCATAGAATCTACTAACTACCCAAAATCTGAAATCTAACTATTTTACTAAGTTAACAAAAAGCTAGAAAGAAAGGAAATGACAAGGAAGGTAAGCACTTACTCATGGAAGGTATTGCACTACGAAGCCTCCCGCAAAGCTTCACACAAACAACCTGCACACAAAGTGGACGAGGAAAAGTGTTGGGGCTGTTTTGGGGCTTGCCTTAGTCAAACCCCCATTTTGGTGTTTCCACCTCCATGGGTGGCCAGATAGATAGAAAATAGACAAGACACAAAGCAAAGTAGATGAGATGTGAGATAAAAGCAAACCTTGCGATGGAGAACCTGTATCACGAAATGAATAGAAAAGTGATAAAACCAAACCTCACTATGGAGAACCTATATCACGAAGTAAATAGACAAGATAAATATGCTAGTAAATAGACAAGACAAGATAATATCAAAAGAGAGTGTTACCAACAGTTTGTGGCTCCCTCTTGACTTGATAGGCATGATGTTGAACGCTTGCAAGAGAGCTTTGGTTGTTGATGTGATGTGAATCCGACAGATGTAATGTGCCCATTTTAGCTCAGTTTGGAGTACTTACTATTTATAGTAAGTCACTATGCAAGGTTACTATTTTTAGACTGGCACTTAGTCACATGGGGAACTAATAGAGTTAACTCTTGCTTCAGACAGCTCATTAAATGGACAATTATTCTAGGAGTTATTTATTTTTAAAGTGACTAAGGATTTATTTAAATA
>VDFB02143222.1:0-31843 GCA_007258455.2 Sequoia sempervirens | reverse complement strand
CTGCTGACCACAATGAAACATCCTATCCCCCTGCTGAACTCCCTAACCTCAGGAGATGCACTAGGTCGTGAAAAGCCACCTCCACTATACGCTAACTGGGAACTCTGAGCAGGCTGATCGTAGCGATCACGATGAGCTTGAATCCAACTCTCATCCCTCTTCCTCTGCTTCCAACTACCACCGTGTTGGGACTGAGAATTCTGTTTCCCTAACTGCGAAGGTTGATGTTGCCCACTCTTTGCAGTTTCTTGATTCCCCTTGGAAACACCTGCAACCTGAGACTGACCACCCTGAGATCCAACACCAAAGGAAGGTGCACTACCAAACTGAACTCCTGACTGACCACCATAAGCCAAAGCTAAATTTTCCTCCACAATTCAAGCCTTATCCACAGCTACCTCCATGGTCTTCGACTCAAATATCCAAACTCCACCACTGATCTGGGCATTCAAGCCCCCAACAAAATGCTGCACAAGCATACCCTCATCATCACCTATACCGGCATACTGCTTGAGCTCATAAAAATGACGCTCATAATGATCTACTATCATATCCATCTGCCGCAAGGCATGGAACTCATCCCCTCGATGCTGCCTCCAATGCTCTGAAAGGAATCTAGCTCAAAACCTCTCTAGAAACAATTCCCAAGATACCGTACCAATATCCATGTGGAGCTTCTGCTCCTCCAATCTCCACCAAGTGGAGGAAAATCCTCTCAAGTGCATGATAGCGCACCTAGCTCGAGTGTTGCTACTATATGGGTGCATAGTAAAACACCTAGTCAAGTCAATGAGCCATGTCTCTACCTCCAAACAACTGCCTGATCCATCAAATATGGGTGGACGTGCCCTAAGCAAGTCCCTCATATGGGTTGCTACCTCTGCATCAGACTGATCTGGTACACCTCTCTCTCTAACCATAACTGGCTCAACCTCCTGCCTAGGTCCAAGACGGGTAAGGGTCTCCTCTAACAACTGACGCAACTGAGCATCCTCGATCCTAGGTGGATCCGGATTCTGATTACCATCTCTCTGAATGTTCTGAGAAGCCTGCTGCTCCTCATGATCAGGCTCACGAGGAACATGCGGAGGTAAGTCCCGTTGTTCCCCAACATGATTGCCTAAACGACCATGTCTGCGCCCTCCACCTCTTCCGCGTCTAGGAGGCATACTCCTGCATAGACACCTCAAGGTATTAGGCACGACACACCACTCAAAACCTACACACTACAAGCATAATGGGTCCACCATAATCCCAGAGTACCCAGTGTTTAAACCTGGGCTCTGATACCATGTGTAATGCCCTGCCACGCAACCCTAGGGGAAGTTCCAATTCACTAACCAAATGTAACATTTTTTTTTGAAAGGGGAATAATGTACAAATTCACCATACTTTGCAAACATCCCCTAAGGCTACGAGGAAAAGATTAACTAAACCCGAATTAAACAACCAAGAAAAGAAAACATGACATCATTCAATTAAGGAATTAAAATATGAACATTCCATACATGATATAACATCAAGGACCAATCACTATATCACAATAACCCATAACCATTGTTTACATTTTAATTACATCACTCATTCCCCGAATGAGGTAAATCAAATAAACATGATAATTTATTACAATTTCCACCTCGATACAAATGAGGGGTAATGAAATACAAGAATAACATAAATGAAAGAACTAGAGGAGCAACTGGATCCAACGAGCTCTCCAACATGAAAGTCTCGTCCACACGATCACGAACAAGCCAACGGTGTAAGGTGCACGCCACCCGACCACGTGGAACCCAAAGGCCCCACTCCCTCCGTGCTAGGAGATAGTAACAAGGATTTCAGGTCAAGACCAAATACCTCTAGACAAAGGCTAAACATAACTGAACCGACTCGAATACCAACAACATCACTTAACACAGTATGAAAACTCACAAGACAACACATTGCTACCAAGTTAAAAAGGACAAGTACACCATTGTACAACACATAATAACAGATTCAATTGTTGACGTAGGGAGAGTGTCATACATAAATTGCCATGAGTTACCCTAGCTCAACCTTCCTAGGCTATCAGACCCCCATCATGGGTTACCCTGGCTTGCCTCTACCGGCGTCGGACCCTCATGCAAAACTATGCGTCTCATCTCATCTCGAGTCTAAACAATACATGATCCATGAGCGAGGCATACTTTAACTTTATTAGTGTGAAGTTCCCCATTAATTCTTTTAGATTATCACTTGATTAAACCCTAGGTGAGTTACCCTGACACCACTTTGGGCGTCGGACCCCCACAAAAGGCCACTCTCCTAATGACAACACGGGGATAGAAAACCCCCAATCAAAGGGTATACATGCACAAACTGATAGCCAAATCCAACCTTAACACATAAGGTCACATAACCCGTTCATCGTACACAGGTAACCAAAGCACATCCCACAACCCGTTATGATAACCAGGTGCTAACACTACCCCCACGTGCACCACCCAAAACAAGACACAAATTGACCAACGCCAATAATTAACCCAACACGAAATGAACTATGGAAGACTCACTAACCCAAGGACTTGATTGCTCAACATCCAGAATAAAAGAGACAATACAACCAACGACAATTTGACAATTAAATCACCTATCTTAGGATTTCCTAAATCCATACCAAACAACAATACAGTACATGAATCAAGTAAAATGAATTAATATTAATTCTTCATACTACCAAAGAAATAAAATTCCATTGCATCACGCACGAATTTGAAACTATAAATTTATTTCGTTTTCTCAAATTTACTAAATAATTTAAATCAACTATTTAAATAAAAGAAACATTTATAATCACTTATTTCACAATCCCTATTCTTTACAAAGGTCGAATTCATCACTTCTTCTTATAAACATCACTTTGATGAATACATTTAATTATAAAATATATATATTAATCATACATATATGATTATATATATACCTAATGCATATATATGTATACCTATATATATATACATTTAAATATATATATAAATAATGTTTAATTTATAAAAAAAATTAATAATTCCTATCCCTCAATTTAAAATACAATATAATACAACTATTATATTAAATTTTTAAATAACATAAAAAAAAAACATAATAAAAAAAAAAATCATATTTTATATTATAAATATAATATAATATATAAATATAATTTTATATATTATAATATATATATAATATAAAATAAAAAGAAATGAAGCAACACAAAATCTGGTGGCCGAGGTTTGTTGGCGGCCCTGCCATTAACAGGGAGGGGCCAGAGTGGCCACCCACTCGTGGGGGATGCTACCAGTGGCGGTGCTTCCCACAGACTATGGGGAGTGCTGCCACAGCAGCGCCCTCCACGGGCACAGCTGGGGCAGCCACGGCCGCCGGCCGCACTTCCCGACGTTTTAACATTTAAAAAAAAAAATGAAAAAAGACTCTTTTTAAAAAAAAAAACGACCCCCACATTTCATGATCGCCCAGAAAATTTAAAACAAAACACAGAAAATTACCAGTCACTTTAATTTGGAAATAAAATAAAAGAAACACATATTTATACAAATATATGACATGTAAAGCATATATATGTATATATATTTACCATATATATATATATATATATATATATATAATTTTACCCAGATTTACAGCCAAATAGAAGACATTCAAACTAGAAAATGGATGATAACAATGGAGGTTGTTTTGTTTTCCATATTTTATTCACAAGATTATAATTTTGTTTTGTTTCAAGTTTTGAATGGAGATTCCTAATGGGTTTTTCCTCTACATCAAAATTTTGAATTCCATAGACATTTTAAACAATTTCAAAACAAAATTTACAAAATAAAAATCTGCATAAATAAGGAAAGAACCTTGTGTTTTCTCCACAACTTGCAAGCTTCAACAATGGAGTCCTTCCCTTTTTCCTTTCCAATTTTTTTTGCTTCACCCCCAAATCCTCAATCCTTTTTCTTCAATTTCTTCCAAGAATCCTTATGCAAGTTTGCTCTCCATATTTTCAATTTTTTTTATTTTTTTTTTTCAAAATAACATGAATTTCCTTATGCTACTCCTTCCCCAAATTTGTCAAAGCCCTAAAATGGACTCACCCACCAACATTCATTGCTAATTTAGATATTTTTATTTTTGAAATTTAATAAAACAATTTCATTTTTTTTTTAAATGCATTTTGCAACAATATTCTTTTAAATAAAATTCATTACAACCCAAATGACAATTTGAATTTCCTTTAACTAAATGATTTTCAACAATTCATAATGTCATTTTCAATTCTTTTTCAACTTTATTTCCAAGAAATTAAATATAAAAACATATTTCTAATTTCTGATTTAATCCAAATATCTAATAATACCCACATAGCTAAATTGATCTAATTTATCCTCATTAGTTTAATTAGTCAATAAAATAAATCTAATTCAAAATTAGATTATTTTATTAATTAAATTAAATTAATTAATTAATCACTTATTTTTTTAGCATTTCAATAAGGCAAAACAACCAACATTTATAAATTCCAAACGCCATTTAATCTCTTTTAATCTTGAAATTTAAAATATAAAGCCAAGGAGAAAACTAATAACATAAAACATTGAACCCGACTAAGATCAATGACACACTATGGCTAGGGTGATGGTTTGACACAGAAACCCAAGTTACTATCTCCCAATCGATACCATTGGTCAAGGGACACACTCAGACCTGTGAAACCAGGTGGAGTCGATGTCCTGTACCTGCATCCTGCACACAATACAAGTGTTGAAACATGCATATAATATATTAAAACACACCGTGAAGAGGAAATCGCGAAATCCTAGGGCACTCGCATGCGAGTGATGTGACCCCGTCCCCTTCACCAATACAATAACACTAACTGATGCATCTAATCATCCATGATATAATCAAAACATAAAGCATCAGTAATTCATATACATGCTAATGTAATCCGTAACGTGAAATAATAATAACATATGAATAAAGTACCATCACATCAAAACATAATGTTTACATCATTTAATAGATAGTGGTTAAAATAACTAAGTTCCATAGTCACAATGCAACAGAAATAAAATATATCCTAAGAAAACACTGTTCAATCAAAGAGCAAAATGGAGGGGTGTTACAAGTGTAGATAGAATTTCTTTCAAGTATTTATTTCTGTTAAGTTTTGACCGAAACTAGTTCTTAGTGCATATATCGTGCTGCGCCATTTAAAGTATGCATCCCTTGGTTTGACAAGTAAATGAACGTCCATAGAGAGATATTAGTCACCTGTTGGAATGTCCAATTCCCAAGAAAGGTTTTACTGTGATTTTCATATCTTTTTGTTGGGGCGACCATTTTTGGCGCCATTGTCGGGGATGGCGTGAAGCTAAGGATTTGTCAGAAGTCATTTTTAGTATTAGTTTAGTTTGTTAGTAAAAAAAATTTAATCTTTCAAACCACCATTCATCGTATTGCATGCATAGAAGAAGAGATGCACTGGGAAGGTTTCTCCCTAAAAACCTATTTGTTGAACTACCATTTAACCCAGCTGATGAAGAACCTGAGGAAAATCCATTCGCTCTATTATTCCAAGCACCAAACATGGCAAATAATCCACCTAATCCACCTCCAACATTTGAGTTTCCCACTGTTCCCCAGTGAGATACTGACAATCTTAAAAATATTCCCTCTTCATTGCTTCCCAAGTTTTATGGCCTAGTTAGAGAGGACCTAGAAACTTTTCTATTTGAGTTTGATGTCCTCTGTCACAGTTATGACTACAACTCAGATGCTCATAAACTGAAGTTATTTCCTTCCACCTTGAAGGAGGGAGCTCTCAGATAGTTCATGAGTCTGGGAAGAGGTGTTGTTGATAGTTGGGTAGCCATGCAAATGAAATTCCTTGAGAATTATAAGGAATATTGTAAGAGTGCCAATAAAGGTAATGACATATTCTGAATTCAGCAGAAGGAGGATGAACTTAGTCTAGAAGATTATATTTCAAGGTTCTTGTTTTCACTAAAAATGAACTCAAACCACACTCTCAATGAAGACTCTCAGAAATTACTCTTTCTAAAGGGAATCAGTGATGCCTGTATAGACGCCCTAGACTTGATGGGAGGAGGTGATATAACCCAACTTCCTTGGGATGATATAAAGAAAATATGTCTTAACTACTATCGAGTAATAGTTAAGAAAGATCAAGGTCATCATGCTACAGTGGGGAAGTCTTCTTCTGGTGGAGTTTCTCGAATGGAGATAACAAATTTGTTGTCTGACTTCAAGTAGGACATCACTAATAATATGACTACACAACTGGACACTATGCAAGCTTGGAAGAAACATGAGGAAGTTGAGGCAGTTTTGGCCGAGTTTTGTCCATACTGTAGATAGAAGAAGCGTGAATGTAGATGCAAGATGGTGGCTAATTTGGAAGCTAAGCAACTACCTACTGACTTCAAGCCAGTAGAAGGTGATGATGATCAAGTGTTCTTTGTTACACAAAGGAGACCATGGGCCCAAAGACAAGGTATGCCTCAAGATCCTTTGACTTTTGGTAATCCTTATTTTGGATTTAATAACCAATGGCAACCTACATATGGACCACCACCACCCTGGAATACACCTCAACCAAGTTGGCCTAATTATCAGACCTCATAATGAAAATCTCCTCAAGGAGGTTGACAGCAGCCACAAGGAAAATGGACCCCACCTCCAGGTAATTGGCAACAAAATCCTCAATGGAGAGGTCTTTAGCAATGGAAAAACTAGTCCTCTTGGTTCCTATAGCTTCCACAGCCACAACTATAGGCCCTTATGCCACCTCCTACAGCAACTGCCACAAATCCTGGCCCTCCAAAGCAAATGCCTATGCCTACCCAACCCTTGTCAAATCCCAATAATAAGCAACAGCAGCAGCTACAATAGCCTACATATCTTGCCAAAGCCACCCAATATCAAGCTTATGCCTTAAACGTTAATGACATCCATTTGAGGTCTGAAACCACTTTACCTACTCCAAAACGGCCTCTAATTACTAAAATACCAGATTCTCCCCTTGAAGAATCTACTGCACCAGCTGATCCTACTGAGCATATGCCTATACCTAATATGGTTTCTAAGGAGCCTGTTTTGCAAAGCCAAGACAAACCACCTTTTCCTCAAAGGTTGCAAAGTACTGTATTTAAATCCCTGGAAGAACCCACTTTTGACATTCTGGATCAGCTCAAAAATGTATAAATTTAAATCCCCTTATTTCAGACTATTAAAGATGTTCCCATTTTTGGAAAAGCTATTAAAGAGGCCTATTTGAAGAAGCCCGGATGGAAGAAAAAGGATCCCCAAAAAATTCATGTCTTAGGGAAATTGGCTGATATAATGTTGGGAAATGTAGTCATCCCAAAGTATATTGACCCTGGAAGTCATGTAGTCCAGATACATATAAATGGCCAAATTGGAAAAAATATTTTGATTGACTTAGGTGTTGCCATTAATGTCATGACAAAGCATACTATGGAATCCTTGAACATTTCAAACATTAGGTCTACACCTATAGTTCTGCAGCTTGCAGATAGCTCCATAGTTAAACCTGATGGAATGGTGGAAGATGTAATTGTCACTCTTGAATTTTTGGAGTATCCACCTAATTTCATAATATTATCAGTTAAGACAACTTTAGGAGGGTATCTAGTTATCCTTGGTAGGCCATGGTTAGCATCTGCTAATACTTTTATAGGATATAATTCTAGAGATATGACCATTTCTTATGGACATTCCACAAAAAAATTGGCTTTGTATCCGCCTGCTAGACCTCAACCAGATTTGTCCCAACCTGTTTGGCCAAATGTGGGGGAAGAAACTGAAGAAGTCAATTTGTTGGCTCAATTAATGATGCTTCAAAATGATCCATTCTCACAACTTCAGAATGAGGATGCTTTGTTTTTCCAAATTCTACAGTTTAACTCTGATACAGATAGTTCATCTGATCCAAATGGCAGCCATCTACAATGTTTCCTACAACAACCAAATTCTGAGAGTTTACTGCCTAAACTTCAAACAATTTTTCATAATTTTCTTCCACAAGAGGTACAAACATCACCTGTAGATTCTATGAGCAATCTCACTAAGCAGATAGATTTGTCTCCAGGTCACTATTTGAATATCAATAGCAAGCTGTTACAGTCTCAATAGGCTGACTTATTAAAAATGCTACAAGATCAGCATAAAGCTTTTGCATGGAAATATGGGGACATGCAAGGAATAGATCCTCGAGTTTGTACTCACAGGATCTATATCAAAGAAGATTGTTTACTAGTTAGGAAGCCTCAAAGAAGAGTAAATCTAGCACTTAGATAAATAGTTAAAAATGAACTTCAAAAGTTGTTTGATGCTGGTTTTATTTATCCAATCTCTGATAGTCAATGGGTTTCTCCATTAGTTATTGTCCCCAAGAAAGGTGGAAAATGGAGAGTGTGCGTAGATTACATAGAGTTGAACAATGCCACTAAAAAATATCACTTTCCACTACTTTTTGTAGACCAAGTACTAGACTCACTGACTGACAAAAGATATTTTTCCTTTTTGGATGGTTACAGTGGGTACAATCAGATAAAAATTGCCCCTGAAGATCAAGATAAAACCACTTTTACTTGTCCATGGGGAACATTTGCTTACTCAGTCTTGCCTTTTAGTCTATGCAATGCCCAACAACATTTTAAAGAGCAGTAATTAGTATCTTTGCTGATATATCTCATGACTGTATGGAGATTTATATGGATGATTTCACTACCTATGGAGTCACATTTGAAGAAGCACTGGTGAATTTAGAAAAAATATTAAAAAGGTGCAGAGAGCAAAATTTGTCTCTAAACAGTGAAAAATGTTTTCTAATGATGGAAGAAGGTATTGTTCTAGGCCATCATATTTCAAAGAATGGAATTCAGGTCGACCCTGCTAAAATTGAAGTTATTCTAAATTTACAAACTCTTGCAAAACAAAAGGATGTCAGAAGTTTCCTTGGCCATGCAGGGTATTGTAGAAGGTTTATAAAATATTTTAGTAAAATTGTCAGCCCACTTTATGCCTTGTTAACTAAGGATTCTCAATTCAAGTGGACAGAGGCTTGTGAAAAATACTTCCTACAACTAAAGGACTTGCTTACTAAAGCCCCTATTCTTCAAGGTCCAAAATAGAATTTGCCTTTTCATATACATGCTGATGCCTCTGATTTTGGTATAGGAGCAGTCTTAAGTCAAAAAAAAAATTCAATTGAGCATGCTATCTACTTTATCAGCAAGAACCTTCAAGGTCCTGAGCTCAACTATACTGTTACAGAAAATGAATTGCTCACAGTAGTGTATGCTTTGAATAAATTTAGGCATTATGTCATAGATTATTAGATATTTGTCCATACTGACCATGCATCAATCAAGTATTTAATGAACAAACCTACCATTTCTGGTAGATTAGCAAGATGGCTCATGTTGTTACAAGAATTTGACATTACAATCATTGATAAACCAGGAAGAGCTAATGTTGTAGCTGACTTTTTATCAAGACTTCAATTAGCTGCACCTGTTGAACACGAGGTCATTGATGATAGATTCCCAAATGAACACTTGTTTTCTATTGCTGCACATACACCATGGTATGTAGACATTGCCAATTATCTAGTAGCAAGCAGAATATCAGCCCACTTTTCTCCAAAAGAAAAGAAATTGTTAATAGAGAAAAGTTTTAACTTTTCATGGATTAAAAATTGTCTATTTTATACTGGACCTGATCAAGTAATGCAAAGACGTGTAAGAGAAGATGAGACTTATGATATCTTGCATGCTTTCTATAATGAACCATGTGGGGGACATTTTGCAGCAAAAAGAACATCAATGAAGATTCTTACAATAGGGTACTACTGGACAACATTACACAAGGATGTTGTGGCCTATGCAAGGAAATGTGACCGATGTCAGCGTATGGGAAGACCAACCAAGTCAGATGAAATGCCACTATACCCATAGGTAATAGTCACCCCTTTTGATAAATGGGGAATGGATTTTTTGGGACCAATTGATCCACCATCAAATGGAAAGTCATACATTCTAGTTTGCGCGGACTATGTAACAAAGTGGGTTGAGGTAAAAGCTATGACTCATGCTCGAGATAACAGGGTTGCTGAATTTATGTATGAATAAATTTTCACTAGATTTGAAGTTCCCAGAGAGCTTGTAACTAATCAGGGAGCTCAGTTCACATCGAATCTGATCACTGCACTAATGAATGACTATAAAAGCAAATATAGGAAGTCTAGCCCCTATCACCCTCAAGCCAATGGTCAGGCGGAGGTAACAAATAGAGAAACTGAGGCGATCCTAACAAAGATAGTGTAGCTCCATAGAAAAGATTGGAGCAATAGACTTCCTTAAGCAGTTTGGGCCTACATAACTACATGGAAGACAACAACTGGGTTTACACCTTTTGAGCTACTTTATGGGAAAACATCCATGTTGCCCATAGAATTTGAGCACAAAACTTTGAGGAAAGCTCTTGAACTCAATATGGAAATATCTGAAGCACATAAGGAACGTCTCCTGCAGCTAAATGCTTTGGACGAAATGAGAAAAGCTGCCCTGTAGCATATCGAAGCGGTCCAACAGCAAATGAAGAAATGGCATGATCAACATATAAAAACCAAGAAATTTTTTGCTGGTGATTGGGCTCTATTATATGATTTCATATATCAAGAAAACCAAGGTAAGCTCACAACACACTGGCTTGGTCCCTATGAAGTTGAGAATGTGTTCGACAACAGAGCTGTACAACTGGTGATAATTGATCCAGTCCGTTTCAAATTGCTAGTTAATGGTCACCGACTCTGGTTGTACCATAAACCAGTCTCAAAAGAAGAATTCATGCAACAGTTCATTCAAGTTCCTCCTGCTACTCTTCCTGCAACCAAAGCCTTTAGCCTTTCTCCTGTAGCTTCACTGAAATTTTGAAAAGCATGCTCATAATAAAGGTTTTCTTTTTTTTAAATAAAACCCCTTTTTTCTCCATTCTCATTTATTGCCCCATCTCACTTCTCTATCTTCCATCCATCCATCCCATCCATCCATTCCATCCATTCATCTCGTCCACCCACGTCACCCATCCACTTCATCCATCCGCATCACCCTTAATTATGATATCATTCCCAACTGTCAACTCATACAGACGCTGTCATCTTTCTTCACATGTACATGCAATTATCAAAGGTATGCCATATCTTTTGTTATCGCATATTTGATTTATTTTATTATATTCATTTATTGCTATGACAGTACTAGTCATTATTACCCGATCTCTGCCTATTCTTTAATACATGTGAGGACACATGTCATACTCTAAGTAGGGGCGGGGTAATCCACCTTTTAAAACCTGTGTTTTTCGCCGCTGCTATAACTGCGCAAATAACCTCTTTATTATTTTTCTGGTACTTTCCAAATATGATCGCATGTCCTTTTTATTGCATATTTTTCTTGTAAACTACGATTAAAACTGCTTGTTCAAAAAGTTTATTTTTGAAAAAGAAAGAAATGTGACGGCACGACAGAAGAAAAACCAGAACAGAAAGGGAAACAAACAATTTGAATTTTCAGCAAGGAATTGAGTTTAGCTAGGGGAAAATTGAGAACGTGGGTGGTCAGCTGGTGCGACATGAGCCTGTAGCTCATGAATTATTATTGCAAAATCCTCAAATAGTCCACACATTCAGCCTCTTTGGATGGGTAAACTACTTCTTGAGTTTAAATACTTTTGATGAGGAGGCTGCTGGAGAATTTTTGAGAACACTTTCTGAAGGGGAAGCTACTGTGTGGGGTCTAACGGTTGTTGCAACTAAAGAAAAAATTGCTGAAGTAACCGGGCTTCTAACCGTTGGAGAAAATTTTTCTTCAGATATTGCTATTGCAAGGGCTGAGTTTTCAATGCCCACTGATGGACCTTTGGAAGTCTCCAAGAAAGAATGCAAGCGGGTATTGTTGCCTCCTCCTTATTCAAAATACGTCACTTACATAATCAAGCATTTAACCTGTGAAGATCGTTTCTCCTACCTACATTCTTATCATTTCAAATTATTAAGTCATATGAGGCATGGGTTAGTTATAAATGTTTCAAATTTCCTGTTAAAATTTTTGAAACAAAGTGCCCACGTAACCCAACAAGGGAAAGATAATTTTGTTGCTCATCATGGCCTTAAAAATTACTGATTGAATGCTCTTTGAGAGATGTCTCACCTCTTTCTTGGCAACAATTTGTTGCCCAAAAGAGCTTGCAAATTTCACAACCACCTAGGGTACTTACCCCACAGCCTCAGAAAAAGAAAAAAGAAATTGCATCTACTAGTAGAATAGGGCAAGGGTCATCTACTCCTGTAGCACCTGGTCCTACAGCTCCCCCACCATAATCTTCTGCTTGGGTACAAACTAGGTCTGCCACTAGGAGAGAGAAGGGAAAAAAAAACGCAGGTGAGTCATCTGGGGCAGAACAAACCCTAGATTCTGACCCTCGTTCTCAGAAAAGGCAATGCTCTTCTCTTGCAGCACCTTCCCCTACAGCCATCTCTCCTACAGCAACACCTATTGCTAACACCAGTTCACCATCATCCTCTGGTAGGGCAGAGCCCTCTAAGTAGACCAGAAAGAGGAAGGCTACCAGAACACCTCCTGCAGCCGCACTAGTGTTAAGAAGAGTTTCCATAAGGAAACAATGTAAGACCTCCCCTGCTTCACCTCAACTAGAGGTTATTGTAATTTTAGAAAGGTCTGTAGGGTCTGAATTTGATATTTCTCAGAATGTGTCTAAAAATGCTACATAGAGTTCATTCATTCCTGAAGAGGAACAAGTTGAGACAAAGGAAATGGAGGAAGGGTTACCAAGTCTTGCTAACTTGGCTACCACTGCTATGCAATTCTCAGAGGAAGCACAGTCCTCTCCACTACAACAACAAGAATTCATCTTGCAGCAAGAGTAGAAATAGATTGAATAATTGAATGTGCCTAATGAAGCTATATTTCACCTTGCAACTTGTAAAGCCATTGTTGTTTATAAGAAGACGTTTTTGATTGAGTTTTTGGAATATGTTAAAGCTAACTAGGAAACAGTTACATTGCAAACCCTGACTTTTTGGCACCTAGCCCAGACTGACATGCAACAAAGTCTATGGGAGGTAGAAAGGAAGAAACTGAAAAAGGAAATTGAAAGTCAGAAACAGGAAATTTCTGAGTTAAAAGCAAAAATGGATGAAATGTTAAAAGTAACTGGTCAGATTATGGAATGTAGACTTCCACCCAGAGTTTATGCTATGTGCTTTAAGGAACAGTTCTTATGGTTCCAACTAATGAGAATTTCCAGAAATCAAGATCCTATACTTCACACTGCTAAAGAATTTTATGATGCATACTAGGTAGCCCCTAATTGGTTAAGAAATTCTCTATGTGAATTTTATTTACATGGCTTCTTAATTCCATTTGAAATAGAATGGAACCCTCTTTTGTATATTGGTGATATCCATTTGAGATCATTTATGTCATGGGCAGCAAATGAAGTAAATTATGGCAGGCAATGGGAGACATATGAGGAAGTCAAAAGGAATGAGCCTGTTCCATTACGCTCTCAAAGTTCAAACCCCCATGCAATGCTGAAAACTTAGTTTACTCTGAATATGGCATTAATAATACTATAGCCAGAGAGAAAATATTTGATCTCAAGAAATAGGTATATGATGAATTTTAGGCACAGTCACATTCATTTTGGAGACTGTCATACACCAAAAGTGAGAAAAGGTGGGAAAGATTAACTGTTGGGATAAGAAGGTCCGAACCTCATAGTCCCCTAAATTTCACAGCAGCTCTTAAACGATCAAGAAGATATATACAGTTGGGACTTCAAAAGAGATTTGAACTATGGTTGCCATTGACATTCAGACCTCCTTTGCTAATGTGGCCCCTTTATCCTCACCAAGCTACAAATCTTAATGATGATTTAGAAGACCATAGGTATGAAAGGTGCCAGGCTTTCAGAGGATTTTATTACAGGTTTGGAACTCCATTTCAGAGTCATGCAACAACCACTGATTTCAGAGAAACCACTAAGAAAGTTAATGCTGGAGGACCAGCATTAGGCTAAGTAGGGGGCAGTGATGAGCCCAAAATGTGCTCATAGTTTGGATATTATGATAAACTTTTAATGCCTTTACTTTTGTTATTCGTGGTTGTTTAAAACTCTTTTGAAACCTTTTATGGGAATATCCTGTAGCAAAATATTTTTATATTCCTGCAGCTTATTGTGTTGACTTGACTACATTTATTACCCCGTTGACTTCCTAAATGACTGGTATATCGCATATAGTTTTTGAATGATGAAATAAATTTAAATATGTGATTAATGAACGAATATTGTGTATGTGCCATGCACCTTTTCTTTCGCATCTGTTACCTTTTGTTTCACAGGTTGTTGAAGAAGTATGATTGAGTCAAGCACAGCTGATCTTGGCCTTGCAGTAAAGTCTATTTCCTGCAGGACTTTGAGGAAGCTCTGGCAAAGACTCTTTGACCGAAACTGTTGGAAAATATTTTTAATAATAGTCAATCTGGAAAGAGTGGAGCACTAGATTCTCTCCGGATCGGGTTGAACGCATAAATTCATTTATGAAGTTTGTTCCTTGATTCTGGGATACACTTTACTTCCATGTCTTTCTTTGATAGGGTTAGTTAGTTAGTTGCTCTCTTGATTTTAAATAAAGTACTCCTCCTGCATGAGGGAAGAAGGAGATGATAGTTAGAGTAAGATAGAAGCATAGTGATAGAGATATAGCAAATACCATGTAAGAGTGAGTATGATAATGAAAAATAGAATTTGTTTGACAAGAGACAGAGTTTGTTGTTAGTTTCTATATCAACAAAACAATGTATACCATTCTATTTTCATGAATAAAGTTTGATGAAGTTTTGAGTTCAGCACCTGTGTAATCAGTAGATGCTTGCTAAGGGGGCCCACTTAGTAAGTATCTATAGCTAGTTAGTAGTTGTTCTTTTCTGTTGATCATCAGTTAGCTTTCATCTTTAAAGTTTTCATACAAACTCAGTCTTGTATTGCTCCTGCAGCATAGGGAGTCCATCCCTGTGCCTGTTTTGGTAGCATAAGGCTAGTTCACAGTTTGTGTTTCAGTCGTAGCTATTATGGTTTCTGTTTTGATCAAATCATGGTTGAGTTTAAAGAACTTTGCATTATCTTCCTGTAGTGTAGATAGAATTCCTTTCAAGTATTTATTTCTGTTAAGTTTTGACCGAAACTAGTTCTTAGTGCATATATTGTGTTGTGCCATTTAAAGTATATGTCCCCTAGTTTGACAAGTAAATGAACGTCCATAGAGAGATATTAGTCACCTGTTGGAATTTCCAATTCTAAGGAAAGATTTTATTGTGATTTTCATATCCTTTTGTGGGCGCAACCAAACCCATTGATTTTGAGTCATCAATTAAAGGAAACGAATCAACTCAAACCTATTTATGAGAAGGAAATGTTAGGTATTATTCTTGTAGTAAAACAATGGAAGAGTAATCCTAATGAAGGAATACTCAACTTCTGATATAATTAATTACACAAGTTAGTCACATGACTCAATAGGGCATGTGTAGGATTATGATGGGCCAAAAAGTGGTGATATGATGGGTATGTGGCTAATGACTTTTTTTTACCCAAAAATTGATGAAACCAAAAAGGTTTTTAAAGGAGATTCTTAGCTTTCCATCAATATAAATTATGATTTAGTTTGAATTTAATAAATAATTATTATTCATTTTCTATTTGAATTATGACTAAAGTCTTGATTGATAGGTTGATTGAAAAACATCTATAGCTTTCAAACAGTATCAAATTTTTGAATCTAAAACATGCATCACATTCTATGCTTGACATACTATAGGATTTAAAAAAGAAAAAATGAATTTCATGAAGTTTTGACCAGGTTAAGGTGGTCAAACATATGAGTTTTTATATTTTTTAAAAGTTGAAATAAAAAAATGATAATTAATTATCTACTTGGAAAAAAATTACGAAAAAATATGCATCACATCGGGACATGATTCCTATACTTCTATCTAAAATAGTATAAAAAATATGATCATTTTATTGTGTTTAGGGTGGTCAGAAAGACATCTACTTCTTATTTTTTCCCTAAAATTTAAGTACTACTACATTAAAATTTTAAATTTTTACCAAATAGATTTTTTATTTTTTAAAATTAACCTAGTAGTTTAGAAACTAAATTCAATTTTCTATAGATTATATTCTTACATATTTTTGAAATAATATAGATAACTTATTCAAATTTTTACGTTAAGTTTCCTAACTATGATTTTTCTAAATTTTTCGCTACTTAAGGGACGATTTTTCCATGATGATCATGCACATACCCAATATAACTAAATTAAGGGATGTGTGTCCTATGTTGACATCTTCACCAATCTAAATGCATTATAATATTATATCCCTAGGTACATATTAAGTAGACGACCCTATCCAAGCAAAGAGTGCAACTTTTGGAGATAAGAGAGGTCTCCCAACCATTGCATACTAACATGTGCCATTGAAACTTATACTTTAGTAGAAAGTTATCTTGTCAATCCAAGTGGTGTCTAATGAATATCAACAAAATATAATTTTAGGATTGCTTTCTAGTGCTCAGTCTTCGTTACTTGAAAGATAAACATGTTTAATTTAATCTATTAAATTGAAACTACTAATCTAAGAATAGAAAATGATCATGGAAAATTGAACATATTAATTAGAGAATGTGAAATTCTTATGCTAAGCCAAAGACTACCCCTAACATAAATTTTTTTTATGCTTTAATAATAAAAGCTATATATGAAAAAAATATTTCTTGTGTCAATTAAAAAATTATCTAAAAAGCACAACCATAAATTAAATTTTGAAAATTTATTTTTCTCTTTCTTTATGCAGACATAAGTGATGTAGACTACAATATTCCAACAAACTATATGTAATATCTTGTTTTCAACAAATTCAAATCTATAGACTAAAAGTCCATTTCCATTATATGTAGTAGAGCTAATCCAGATAAAACCTAGCATCTTGGTCTCAAACACTTTATATAGAAGTAATGTGTTCAAAATTCTACATGTGAGCATTTGGTTGGGGTTTTAGACTTTGCTACCGTCACATACATTTCCACTAAACTTTGTTCTTTCGTTTCCTCTTATCAAAGTTTCCAAATTCTCCCTACTTTCATTTTTTCTCTCAACTCCACAACTTCTAAATTTTTATAACATGAATCATGTAGTATCCCCAACCCTCAAACTTTGGCATTCCTACCTATTTACACTTTTCACCTCACCTACCTCCTGACATGACACAAAAGCACCATTAATGTTATATTTGAACATAAAATTTCTCCAAAAAAAATTTCATACCCTAAATATTACTTAAACTTCACAGGGTGTGTATTCACATGTACATATAAAATTGGGGGATGAAGATACTCATTTTCATGATTATGGCAATTGACAGTTGGTTGCCATTTTAGTTATTTTCACAAGATCTTCTTCACCTTGTTTGCTCATATCAAAGGACACCATTAATGTTGATGATGTGAAGGGCAAATGAAAATAGATATATTCCCTAGGCCACTCAAATATGTCAAATAAAATATATTTTCAGATTATTCATTGTTTAATAGGATTATACATCATTTTATATACAAGGATGGAAACCCTCCAATTTTTAGAAAAACAGAAAGAAAAAACCTTTTCTTTACTAGGCATTAGCATGGAAAACCTTTTACTTGTCAAGTCAATACCACATGAATGTCATAGCTTCAAGGCCACAAATATTTAAAAAGCTATGTTAAGTTACACAACATTGCTTTTGTCTTTTCTTTTTCCACAAGGATAAATTTTTACCTTTCAATTTGTTGTTGCTATAATACAATCCAATATTTGACCTTAAATATTTTGATAAAAAATTTGGACATCTTTTGTAGACTTCTTTTCCTTCCCATTTTTGTTCTATGTTTGTATTTTCAACATCTACCTTTGAATCTATAACTATGATCTCTTATTCATTCTTTGTCATCTAAATTAGCTTGATATTCTAATAGATGAATTATCTTGTTATAATCTCTAAAGCTTTTTTTGTCCATAAATATGCACATGGATGATATACACATTTACCTGACATCTCCCTTGCTTGAGTTTTGACAGAAGCACATTTTGTTCTTCCACTTGACCAAAAATTCTCCTCCAAATACTCATTCATTACTTAACGGGTTCTTCCTTCCAAGGCTATAGTCAAAGTAAAACTAACATCCTTTGACTTTAATGCATGACTCATAACATTATGCATTTTATTTGACAAATGAAGCATTTTGAAACCAAAGTCCATATGTTCATCTTCTAGATGGGTATGTGGACATTTATTCCAAATCAATGAATGTGTAAATTGTTTCCTTGTTTGACTCAGATATATGCTTACTATATATTTTTAGATTTTTTCTTTTGAACTAGTGTTTTACATACTTATTATTTAGTTACTATTGATGGATTTATGAAATTCGTAATTACTTTGGTCAATGAAGTTAAATATATTCTAGATTCATTCATTATGATAAGGATATGTATCATCCTCTCACATAATTGTGAAGAATGATGAAGTGGTTCTAAACTATCTTGATGTCAATGATGTCTTAAGAATTATCTAAAAAAAAAGGAAAATTGGTTATTAGTTATGTACTAGCTTTCACATCAAATATTTCAAATCATTTTAAACTCAACATTGAAGGGATGTCAATATCTACAATCCATTTATAATATCTATCATCCATACTTATGAAGGGATCCTTGTCTAATTGAATCACTCTTAAAATTACTCTTGAGGGTTCACTTAGTAAACTTATCCTATCATGGAATCTAAGTAATCATATATAATTCTCAAATATTAAGTAAATAAAATAATTTTATATTATTACACTATAAATATTTTATTATAATATTATTTATTGTAATTAATAATATTAAATTTGAATAAGGTATATGCAAATAAAGATGGAAAATATTATAGGATGTTCTATATTTGAAAATGTACTTTAAAATAACTCTTAAACAATTAAGATAAGTTTATATTATTATACTATATTACATTAGTATATAAAAACCTTTATATTATAAATATAACTCCCTATATATTCTTATATATATAATCATCTTAACTTTTGAGTAAATAATATAAATTTATATTATATTATAAGCTTTTGATTACTAAGGGGTAAAAATTCTTTTGTAAGAAATTAAAAACACTTTATAAAAGGAAAGAAACAATTGAAACAAAATCTAAATAATAACACAATTATAATCAAGCTACCCCATAAAAACAATAAGCCCACAAAATAATCAAAGGATCTAAATCTTACACAGTTCCTAACCTATGCCTAATAGTTCACATATCCATTAAATGGGTATTATGAACAAATACATGTTTACGAAGATCTCTCTTCCTTATTTAGATCCTTAGATTGAGAGGAAAGGAGAGGGAAATACTCTACCATCTCTTTGACCTAATACACCTCACACAAAGAGTAAGAATGTCTAGCCAAATAATCTAGATTTCACACAAAATTTGAATGTAAAGTAGGAACAAGGGTTCCACCTAAAGGGCATACAATCTACTAAGAGGAGGGGAGTGAATTATTAGATCAAATCTATTTAAAAATTTTAACTGAAATGTACATATTAGAAATCACACTTAAATCAAAGAAGAAAGATAATGATCAAGGAACAACTTAAGCACACACATCTACACATGTAAACACCAGATATACATGGAAACCCAGGATGGGAAAAACCACAGTGAGAAAAGTTGCTTGGATTTACTACCCAAATCTAGCCTCACAATGAAAAAAATATACAAGTGAATTTTACACACTGAAGTAGGCACCAACCTACTTGAGGCAAGAATTCCTTATTGTGTTTGTAGGTACCAATATATTGGAAACACCAATCCCCAAATGAAATAGTATAGAAAGTGGAACACTACTCCTACTGTAATATAATGATAAAGCTCGTGGATATTTAAAGTAACTCAACACGTGCCAGAGTTACAAATAACACTCTTCCTCACTACATATGATCTTTTGATACATGCACACACACTGGAATATAATTCTCCTTTTATCTTCACCACATTCGCTATAATTTGCACCAACATCCAACTCTACTTCAAACAGATGTAATTCTAATTGATGTGGTCATCCAAAAATACTTTTTGATGCATCTAAATATTTTAAATATATACATAATAGGGTAAGTACACCAAGTTGTGACACAAAAATGACTCTTAAGATACGGCTTTTTTTCTAAAATCAACAAAGTATGATGTTCATGAGAAAATGAAGATAGTTATGCTCAAAATTTGAAGATGCAATAAGAAGAAGAGTTGTAGTGCTCTGAATCTACTTTCTAAGCTACTATTTTTTTGTGAAAATGATGAAGATTAAGGGTTTCAAAAAGCCCCCCTGCCAAAAAAAAAGAAGTGGTCTTATTTTTATCAAAAAACAACATAGTGCATATGTGGGAACGTCCCTTTTTCGTTAACTTTTTTTAGAATTTCAAAAATTTGAACGATGAGAAATTAGCTAACACCATGTATTCAATCCCAATTCTTTCAACTAATTTTTTAATATATAATATTTTATGAATTTTCAATGTGGACACATCCTAAAATGTTAAAATTTGAGGATCCTCCCCCCTAAACTTTTTGAAAACTTTTTTTTTTGTTTTCAATACATATAGAATTGAGTCTAGTTTGTAAGCAAATAATTGGGTGTGTGCAAGAAGTTGAGTCCACTTTTTGGCCAAAAAGTGGAAGTGTTTTTCCTAATTTTCAGAGTTTTTCACATTTGACCTTAAGATTTGAAGCACTTAGAGATGGAATTGTGAAAAAAGGTCACTGCTCATAAAATATAGTACTCAGAGTCTAGTTTACAAATATGTAATTTATTTTCATACTTAGATGATACAAATTAATTTTCAATAGGTGTTTCTTAAAACCATTGTTTAAAAGTCACTTTTTTACCATACCATGTGCATGTACTCATCCATATTTTGACCTAAATAATTTTATTTTTATAAATCCTTTTGGAAAAATATTTGCAACTCATTGAAGCACATTTTTGATATTATTTTTGTAATTTTTATTGAATACTTTTTTTTGTTAATTTTTTAGTAGTCATATTTGTTATTTAAAAAAATCAGTGTGTACATCATGCACAAGATGACCTAAACTTATCATTTTTTCAAATTGAAAATAATTGTCTAAAGTACTTTTTTATACAAATCATCTTAAAAAATATATTTTAATAAAAATTTATTAAAAGACTAAAACACCTTTGATATTTCATTTTTATGGACTAGTTTCATCAAAAATTAATAGAAAAATAGAAAAAAAAATCCAATTGTAAAAATAAATTACATATTTAGAATCTACATTGTCTAATCTATAATGGGTTTTAATTTCATCAAAAAATTATGCAAAAAATGTCTTCAAACATATGTCCAAAATCACCATTTTCTTGTGACATTGACATGACCTTCAAGTTTTATAGGTCAAACGCTTTCCAAAGCTTGGGTTTAGATCCCCAAGCTTTTTCCCAAACTAAAAAACAAAGCAAAAATTCAACCACAAATTTAAATTTTTAAAAACGGGATCACACTCTAAAATGGGATCTTGTTTCATAATTTTTTTATTTGTTTTTTATGCTTTTATTAAATAAGATCCCATTTTACAAAATGGAATCCCCTTTCACAAAATGAGATCCCGTTTCTTAAAAGCATAAAAATTTAATTATCTCATTTCATAAAACGGGATCTCATTTCTTAAAAGCATACAAAACTAATTTTTAGTGTATTTTATGAAACAAGATCCCATTTTGAAAATGAGATCCTATTTCATAAAAGTGTAGAAAATTATTTCTTTTATGAAACTGGATCATATTTTTGACTTGGGGCCCCGAAGTGAAACAAGATCATGTTTTCTATATAACGGGATCCTGTTTCGTTTTGCCTAATTTCTTGTTCTTTTCTAAGTTTGAAACTTGCACCTTAAGTAGACTCAACTTCGTGCTTTCACCCAATTTGTTTCAAATTTTGATGAATATCTAAAAAATTCTATTCTAAAACTAGCACATGTGGGTTTTCTACGAAAAGAAAAGGCAATAATAAGAGAAGTTATGGATGATAATCTTAACATAATACAAATTTAAAAATATTATATGGTTATATAGGTAAGAGAGAGCCTAATGTCATCATGGTTTTTTTATAAACTTGCATTGAAAAACATGCAAACTTGATAGTTAGCATGGCCGAAAATGTGTGAAATTTCATTACCATTTCAGAAAATCATGCCCCTGGCATGAAATAGTCGTCTAACCCTTTGGGTTTGATTCCCAATGCAACCCATTTGGCGAGCACCAAATTTGGCACTTGACAAATGAGATGCAAGCTCACCAAATTTGTCACTCGCCAAATTGATTGCATTGATAGAAAACTAACTTTTATTTCTCTTTGTGTCTCTCCCCCCTACTTTGATAAGGCTTAAATTTTATAGTTTATGATTGATGGTGGATAGTCAAGGTTCCTCCTTTCACTCCCTCTCTAGTTACCTCCCTCTTAACCAATACTTACCCTATTCTCTCTCCACCCTCTCTAGGTCACTTTGACCCTCTCTACCTTGCCTTCCCTCCTTAGGGTTTACGGGTTGAGAGTTGAGTGAAATTAGGGTTAATGGTTTAATGTATAGGGTAGAGGGTTGAGGGTTGAGGGTTTAAGGGTTTATGGTTTAATGGTTGATGTTTGAGGGTTCAGAGTTGAGGGTTTATAATTTGAGCGTTGAGGGTTGACAATTTAGGCATAGGGATTAGAGTTCAAGGTTGAGGATTTAAGGTTTAAGGGTTGAGGGATTAGGGTTTATGATATAGGGCTAAGAGATTAGGTTTGATAGAAATTAGTGTATAGGGTAGAGGGTAGAGGGTTGAGGTTTTAAAGGTTGAGGGTTGAGGGATTAAGGATTTAGGGATTAAGGGTTTAAGGTTTGAGGATTTCAGGGTTGAGGGTTGAGGGTTTAAGGCTTGAGGGTTGAGGGATTAGGGTTAATTGATTAGGGTTTAAGGTATAGGTTTGAGGGATTAGTGTTGAAGGTTTAATGTATAGAGTAGAGGGTAGGAGTTTTAAGGGTTTAAGGATTTATGGTTTAAGGGTTGAGGGTTTAATTGATGTGGGTTGAGGGTTTAAGGATAGGGATTAGGGTTGAGGGTTGAGGGATTAGGGTTTAAGGGTTGAGGGATTAAGGTTTAAGGTATAAGATTAAGGGATTAGGGTTGAGGGTTTAATGTATAGGGTAGAGGGTAGAGCGTTGATGGTTTAAGGGTTTAAGGGTTGAGGGATTAGGGTTTAAGGGTTGAGGGTTTAGGGATAGGGATTAGGGTTGTGGGTTGCAGGTTGTGGGATTAGGGTTTAAGGGTTGAGGGTTAGGGATTAAGGTTTAAGGTTTAATTTGACAACATTTCCTTCTAGCCTTTTTTAACTACATTATAGAATTCTTTATAATCTTAACATCATGTTATAACCCTTGAGTTAAGGTTTGATTCCCAAATTCATTCATACACTCAACTATGTTATCAAAAAAATATACTTTCACTCTATGTCACCACATCTAGTTCATTCCTTAAATGACATCATATGATTCAAATGAAGCTACCTACAAGTTGAATTCAGTTGAAAAAGATGGAAAAATAGCCTTGGCTTGAAATAAACATTTATTTACCTAAGCTCTATACTAGTTGTCATATTCAATTCACAAGGGTTTAGCCATAAATCTAGCTCTTATATGATTTTTCTTTAATAAACTATGTGATAAAACATCATGTTGTACTAGTGTCTATTAGAATTGACACATGTATTTTGAACAACATACATATAACCTTAATAAGAGTAATGTGATATTCATCTTGGAAGTTATCCATAGCTACCTTAATCCTCTATTGAAAAGTTATTTGTTGAGAATGCAATAGTTGATCCCTCTATAGATTTCATTAACTTTTGATTGGGCACTAGTTTGTGTAATGATCTCCTCCACAATTAAAACATTCACCTAGAAGTCCTTTCTTGATAGGTCAATTGATCTTGAAATTATCTCTTTTTGTAACATCTATGCTCCTTTTCCCATTTTGAGAATTATTTCTATTACTTATAGGTTCCTTACCATTTTTGTCCAATTTAGAATTTTGATTTCATCCTTTCTATTTGAATAAAGGTGATGACTTGTACCAGAAAAACTTCTTCCTAGTCTTGTCTTAGTATTGTATGGAAGCTAAGATAGCGGAACAACTTCCTACACTAATCTTGAGAGGAGGATGATGAAAACCTTATAGATCATTAGAACAGTTACAAAAACTTAAACAAAAATAAACATAAATATCATGCATACCATAACACAATGATTTATGTGGGAAAAAATATTTTGAGAGAAAAACCCCACACTCCAGAAGATACCCAATATATTGTTCAAAAATCACAAAGATTACAATATACTTACAGAACAAGCTTCTCACAAGGGTATCACATACCAGAGATCCAAAGGCAACATGACAGCCATCAAACTCTCAGAATACATCACAATACATAACCGTAATACAACACACTGATAAAATAGGTTTTCCTTTTAGGGAAGTCAAGCCAACAAAATATTGACTATCATATCTAAGACCTAATGATGAATGGTACCTATCAATAGTACCTTATGTAATTGCAAGGTTGAGACATTTTCCCAATAGGTATGTCAAGATGGATTCAACATTTTTTCTTGCTTTATAGCCTTCTCAAAAACTTGGTCAATGGTTGTTGGAACATGAAAATCAACGTCAACCATAATTTGAGCATGTAGGCCCATGATCCATGACTTCCTTATTTTGAACTTCTCATCCTTTTAGTATTGAGGAATATACTTCAACAACCTAGTGAATTTTCTCCTATTATTTTTTTACTGACATATTGCCCTATCATAGCTTCTTAAAAATTAGTCACCTTCTAATCAAAGTAGAGTTGACGTAACCACCTCTATCTAAAAATTACTCTAAATTTATCCCAAGTCAAAAACAAACAACTCAATGCTAATTATGTTTCTTCTTCATCCATCAATTGGATTATTATCTTGCCCCTCGATATGCTCCCCAAATCACCTTATTTATCTCTAAATAATTACATATCTCAAAATGTTTCTCAATCTCGACGATCCATGTTGTGACTCCATCTCCTATCATGATTTTTTTAAACTTGGGTGGAGTAACCCTTTTCATGTCCCTTTCAAATTCATTGGTGAAGGAATTTATTAAATCTCCTTGATTTTCTTGGTCTTGACCATCCCCCTTTGTTGTTTATTGGTATTCTTCTCTTGGGACCGTTATTTTCACCATCTTATTTTATTTTCTCATCCTTAAATTCTCATTTCCACCTACCCCTCTTTATTTTATTGGTTAGAGGAAACCCAATTTTAGTTTTAACCCATACCTTGGATAGTTTGGGCAAAAAACTCCAAATTGGTAACCAAGCCAATGGTTTAGACCTTGGGGGGGTTCACCTCTAAAAAATCCACCACCATGAATTCTATCATAGTTGGGATCGCCCTAGTCCCTTAATAAATAGATCAACCCACCATGGACCACTCCTTAATGGAAAAACTCAAGTCAATACTAGTAGCCTTGGATCTCTCAAAATAATCTAGAATGAAGGTATTATATGAATCAACCATAGGCCCTATTTCTTGGACCATATCAAAACCATCCAAAAATCCCCATGGAAAAGTGAACCAACTATAGCTATCTTCCAAGCCTATGCCAAATCCTAATAATAGTCACCAATGGTAGCCAATTGATCTATATTATGACTCAAAACACTATATCATTGGGCATAATAGAATTTAATGACACCCAAGTATACTAAAAACCATTTCAACTTAAACCTTCCTAATAGATCCACATGTGGTTCTATTGGATGATACCAAAGAAGTATCACCATAACCAAAATTATTTGGAGACAATCTTAGCCCAATATCAATTCCCTTTCTTGATTAGCCACATCAACTTGCTATTGCTCCTAAAAAAATTAGAAAAAATTAGATAGATTTAGATAATTCTCATTTTTTAAAATAACTCTTCAATACTAGCATCTAAGCATACACTACCAAAGATATTCATATTTCAACCAAACAATAAAGATCAGGTATGCTTAAAAACCATAGAAGGGAGAGGAAATTAACAACCACCATCCAAGTGGAGGAAAAACTCATTGATGTATTGTTAGGTGAGTTAATTCTATAGAAATATCATGACCCACACATCCCTATTATTTCATTGACCATCAAGGGAATGGGTATGTGCAGGATCATAATGGGAAAAAAAGTGGCAATATGATGGGTATGTGGCTGACGACTTTTATCCTACCCAAAATTGATGAAATGAATCGGGTTTTTAAAGGATATTCTTAGCTTTCCACCAATATAAACTATGTTTTACTTTGAATTTAATAAGTAATTATTATTCATTTTCTATTCAAATTACGACTAAAGTCCTTATTGATAGGTTGGTTGAAAAACATCTATAGCTTTCAAATGGTATCACATATTTTAAATCCAAAACATGTGTCACATTTTTTAAATCTTCCCAGAGCATCTCTTCTTCTATGCATGCAATAGAATGAATGGTGAATTGAAGGATTTTGAAAATTCTTGAATAACAGACTAAACTACTACTAAAAAAAGACTTCTGACAGGTTCTTAGCTTGACACCATTCCCGGCAAAGGCGCCAAAAATGGTCGCACCCACAAAAGGATATGAAAATCACGATAAAACCTATCCTGGGAATTGGACATTCCAGCAGGTGACTAATATCTTTTCATGGGCATTCATTTACTTGTCAAACCAGGGAATGTATACTTGAAATGGAGCGGCATTGTATGTGCACTAAGAACTAGTTTCAGTCACAACTTAACGGAAATAAATACTTGGAAAGAATTCTACCTACGTTACATCAAGGTAATGCTAAGTTCTCTAAACTCAACCATACTTTAACCAAAGCAAAAATCATAATAGCTACGACTGAGAAACAACTATGAACTGGCCTTATGCTATAGGAACAGACATAGGGATGGATTCCCGATGCTGCAGGAACAATATAAGACTGAGTTTGCACAAAAACTTCAAAAATGAAATCTAACTTATGATCAATAGAAAAATGAATGACTAACTAAATAACTACAGATACTTACTAAGTGGCCCCCCTTAGCAAGCATCAACTAATTACGCAAGTACTGAACTCATAACTTCATCAAATTTTATTTGTAAACTCATAATGGTGTACATTGTTCTGTTCATATGAAAACTAACAAAAATCTCTATCTCTTGTCATACAGACTCTATTTTTTATTATCATACTAACTTTTACATGATATCCGTTCTATCTCACTATGCTTGCTCACTCGCGCAGGAGAAACACTTATTTAAATTAGGAAAAAAACTAACTAACCCAAACAGAGAAAGATGTGGATGTAAATGCATCCAGGAATCGAGGAATAGACTAAATAAATGAACTTATCCACTCAACACGATTCAGAGAGAGAATTCAACATTCCACTTTTTCCATAATAAATGACATTTAAATTCCTTCCCAAAAATTTTGGTCAAAGAGTCTTCGCCAAAATAACCTCCTCGAAGTCGTGCAGGAAATGGACTTTACTGCAAGACTGAGATCAGTTGCGCTTGACTCGATCATACTTTCTTCAACAACCTGTGAAACACAAGGCAACAGAAGCGAACTAAAACATGCACGACAACTTACACGATATTCATTTATTAATCACATATCAAATTTACTTCATCATTCAAAAACTACATGCTTTATACCAGTCGTTTGGAAAGTCAATTAGGGTAATAAATATAGACATATCAATATGATAGGCTGGAGGAATATAAAAGTGTATTGCTACAGGATATCCCCCAATAAAAGGTTTCTAAAGAGTTTAAACAACCATGAACAACAAAAACAAGAGTATTAAAAGTACACCATGATACTCAAATTATGAGCATACTTTGGGCTCATCACCTAGCACGACTTTTTTGCATTTGTTCCCTTTGTGCTACCAATTTCTTTTCTCTTTTTGATGGTTGAGGTTCCTCTTCAATTGGCTTATTTTCGTCAATCATTTCCAATTTCTTCTTCTGACGATATGTCACCACCCATTCTCTCTCTTTTTCTTTGAAGGTTTCATACTCTTCCTCTGTTAGTTTCTTAGTGTGGCGGATAATTTTACCTATAGCATGGTAATGAGATGAATATTAGTTCCTAAAAAAATGTATCCATTAAAATAAATGAAATATATCTATCATTCAAGGCTTCATAAATAGACAACATAGGTGATGAGTTAGCTTTACTAATGAGGTAATTTAGAAATAGAGATGAAAACCAAAATAGTTTAAATAGGTAGTAGAATTATCCAAATGTGCAAAAAGTGCTAAGTTGTGAAATTAACAAATAGTGAAGGGTTTGATGTAGACCTGGGAGGCTCAATCACAACCAATTTGACAACATGCCTTTAAGAGTCATCTAACAAGATTAAGATGACATATTTGAACAAACCAAACAATCCTCAAAGATTTGCAATCATCAGAAGCTAGATTTCACACTTTCACCCCTTGAACCCTAATAGTAGTGGAAACTCAGATTTTTCCCAATAACTCAAACGTTCTCCAAAACACTAGACAAACTATTCATGATTTTAGAAACCCATTTCAGAGTTATATCACATATCTCAATACCAAGTACAAGTCCTTTGGACCAAATCCCCAAAAACACCCCTTCTAGGTTGACCTAATTAGGCTGATTAGGCCTAATTTGCAAAGCAACATGCCCTCAAACTTATCACAGGACCTTGAAACCTTGGGGAAGCATTTCTTAGATTCCCAAACCTCCAAAACCACAACTAGATTCCTCTAGTATGGAAAAATTCATGCCAAACCCAAAAACCCTTGTTTTATGCACTATTCAAGAGGGTTTATTGAATATGCTACTTCCACAACCTCCTAGACTTTAAAACAAACTTGAAAAAGGGACCTTAACCCTACACATGCCTAAAAATTAAAAACATCATGACCTCCCATAGAGATTCTTCCAAACCCTAGGCCTAAGCCCTCGTTCACATGCAATTTTGTTCACAAAACTCACTGTAGTAGTAGGTTTATTGCTCCTATTTCTTTCCTAGCACTCAAATAATGCATCCTACACTTAAATCAGACATCATGGGGTTCCTTACAGGAGTTACGGGTCAGGAAAAAACATGAAAACATAGAAAATTGCTGCTAAACTTGAGATTTCAATGTATTTTCTTCTCAAAAACTCCAAATCAAACTTACATTCTGTGACTATATGCCATTTAAAGGCTTCTTCTTCACATCCCATCGACCAACTACCTTGCAACTGAATTTCAAACCCTTAATGACCTTTCAAGGCCAAGTTTACATCATTTACACATCATATAACAACAATAATACTCATATTGTAAGTTTGCACCCCTAACACCTATAACTCACTAAAACCACACCAATGGCTTGAAATGAGCCTTATCACATCAAAAAACACTAATCTTGCACACTTTACATGTAAACTCAAAAACTTTCTCTCAAAGGCTACAAAGATACTTTAGTGCAAGATCACCATTTTTCACATTTTAACACCTAAACTCAAAAACTCAACCTAAGACATGCTTAGTGGTCTTGATTGACCTTATTCAAAACAAAACATGCTCAAAGACTCATCCACCTACCTATTAACCTCCTAATTACCATCAAATGATCAAATAAGGAGGATGAGGTGTAGGTGCTCTTGCACCAGGGTTGTAAAAGTGTATTAAAGAGGGAGACCAACGATCACCTCTTTCAAATGTTAGTTTTTGAAGTTGAAGTTTTACATTATCAAAGGCCATGAGAAACTTGAATGGAGGATGATCATTGGATTGGGCGTCAAACCAAATGAGGAAATGTTGAGATTTCCTTAAGAAAACTAAGGTTTTGGTTAGTGAAATTGAGTTTTTGAGTTGGGCAGCATTATTTTATGTTAGTTTGAGCATGAGTAGGGTATTTTAGACTTGTTTGAATAGTTTTCAAGTTTTGGAGTGTTTGGAAAGTGCTACTTTCAATAAAAACTAGAGTTTCTAAGCCTAGGGAGAGGGTTTTATGGTTTGGGTGGTAAATGATTGAATGTCTACAATCTAACACTATAATTTGAAGCTTTGACAAATATAAAGTACTGCCCCAAGGTTTCAAGGGATTTGGAAAAGTTTTGAAGGTGGCCCCCTTGTAAAATTGGGCTAACCTGGGCACTTATAAGCATAGAAAACTTGATTTGTGTAGTTCAGTACAAAACAAGCATTGGTGATTGTTGGATATGTTGAAAGACTTTGTAATGGGTCCCTGATGTGTGTTGTGTTGTGAGTTGAAAGGTTGTGTGAGAGGAATTATACCCAATTGAGTGAATTTGATATGCTACAAGGGATAGTGTGAATATGTTGAACGAAGAGGTCTCGATGAAAATGTAAATTGAAATTGTGTTTGCAGATTCAAGTTGTGTGTTTGTGTGTTGCAGGCCTCCCCCTACTGCATTAGGAGTATATTCCAATTTTTTAGAGACATGTATGGAATCTTTGGTAGCATAGATAAGGAAATATAGTAGTTTGTATAACTGTTTGACAAAATACCTCAATGAAAGCTTTGAAAGCATACGTGCAAAGTAAGTCAATTGTTAAGTAACAAAATACTTCAAAGATATGTGGTTTAAAAATATAATTGGAAAGTGTATAGAATTGTGTAATTTAAAATGTCCATTGACAACCTAAGGTTCTAACATGACAAACAATCAATGATCAACATGGAATATGCAAAACAACAAAAATGAAAGCAAGCCATAATAGAATGAAAAACAATGTACAAATACTTCACATACCTTAAAAACCAGAGTTTCAAATGGAGGAGTTCTACCCAATTATGTAGCCTTTGGTTCTTCTTTCCTCAAACTCCTCAATAATTTGACTTAAATTCACAAGCTTGTTTCCCTCCAAACTTTAATTGTATATCAGTTATCACTAGAATTCAAAATTGAATTGATATTATATGTCTTTCAACATGAAAACTTTTCTATTTGATGCAAAGGTGGTGGAAAGATCATGAAAAAGGTGGTGGAATCTAAAAATCATGCATGGACACTTGACTCAATCATCAAAAAGCTACTTTTTGTCCAAGCACGTGCAAAACCAGGAGAATATGCAAAATGTGGGCCGACATCATGGGTATATTGTGTTTTTTACCATTTTTAGTGCAAGATATAATGCACTCCCATTATAATGCGAGTATGTTATCTCCTCTTGGAACGACTATCTCTACTTAAAAATGTGCTCGCATGATTATATAGTTGGTTTTTTTTATACATCTATTTTATCTCTTTGTCTATACTCTCTCCCACTCTCTCACACCCTCTCTCCCACTCTCTCCCACCCTCTCCCACTCTCTCCCACCCTCTCCCACTCTCTCTCCCACTCTCTCCCTCCCTATATCCCACTCTTCCACTCTCTCCCATTCTCTCCCACTCTCTCCCACACCCTCACACCCTATCCCACTCTCTCCCACCATCTATCACTCTCCCACTCTCTCCCACTCTCTCTCACTCTCTCCCACTCTCCC
>VDFB02143221.1:0-28535 GCA_007258455.2 Sequoia sempervirens | reverse complement strand
GCCACTGATCTATGCTTAGCAAACAAGCATATAGCGAAAATCGCCAAAATGTTACCATATTTTTTGCCTCAGCTCAAATGGAGGAGCAGGCTGATTGTTATTTACCATAAAGTGAAATTGCAGATTGAATTCTAAATACTGTTTCGCATTATCTTTATGCATCAAACAACAATTATTCATTTTAAAGAAAGATAGAGTTTCAGAATGCCATTCAAAATAGCATTTCAGATGCTTTTATTCATTTCGTAAAGAACCCATATTTTTACAAGGCTTCATTTGATTTCACAATCAGAATAGTATTACAACATTGCATGAAAATGCATTTCCTTTTCAATTGAAAAGTAGAATTGAAATCAAAGATCCACACAAGCCGTGGATATAACTATAACTGTTACAACATATTTCTAACAGCACATTGCACTACCGAAGATGCGAAAGGAAAACACATAAGCAACAGCATAATCGTCATTGCCTGATTATCGACGCTTGATGTTGAATGGTGCACATTGTCATCTCGAGCTTCATCGACCTGTAAGAGGAAAAGAGGGGTGTCAGTGGCTCCGACTATGATGTAACTTATATGATGCACCTACAATAGTACAACATACTATTAGCAATGCATTGAAACAATCAATCAAGTGCAGTATGAAAGAAGTGAGCTGAAGGAGAGATAGCAATATCATGATCAACATGTTCTATTTTTTATGCTAACGTTGTTTACTTCCTTGTGCAGGTATAGATAAAGTCATGAAGCTGAACATTATTCGAAGACCAAGCATGTGGAGAAAAATGGGCTCCCACAAGGGTAGAGCTCGACATGCTGCCCTATTCATTAAATGGGCTGATTTTAAAAGGATACTTTATCATATTCATCAAATGAAATGAAATACAACTAAAGAGTAAAATAGAGAATCCATCAGGTAACGAAACCAACTGTGCATTCATAACGATCAGGGTTGCTTTCTGAAGGCTACAGGTGAACAGTGAGTTTAGTTCACTAAATAAATTCGACTGACTACAATTACATCAGATATTGCTGAATAGGTTCATGTGCTGTGTTGATCGTAATTATCCAGAATGTTCATCATCATCCAGAATGTTTTGGCCAAACCCTAATTTGAACATCATCATCCAGAATGTTCATTCAAGGCATGTGGAGAATATCAAATGGAGGCCAAATTTCTTATGCCTAGAGTTGTATCTAGGGTCTTTAGGATATGAGTTTTAATTTATCTTATGCCTTAGGAGAATGAGGAGGAGACTTGAGCATTCTAGTATTATTACTTTGAGGGAATTTGAATGTTGAAATATGTTATAACCTAGGGATCTTTCAGACAATTGTTCAATTAGGGTTTCTTACTTTCATTGATTTTGGAGAAATCGATGAGATTTTTGATGAGAAGATGATATGTATTAATATTTTTATATTTTTGAGAAAATCAGATATTGTAATTGGAGAAATAAGGAGTTTTTATTTTTGCAAAATATTTTCAATCTTTAATTGCAAAAATAGACAAATTGTAAAAATCTGCATCTTGTAAAGAAAAATCATAAAAGCGATATTCTATAAATTGCTTTGTGTTTTCTTGCTATTTTTAGCAGACCTTTTATTGACTTTTCCTCTTGGTCGGATTTCAGACTTATCTTGGAGAGATAAGGTGTTTTTGAGCTTTTAAAGTAGATTTAGTCTATTTTTAGAGACTTGACAGGTTCATCATGAAAGCATTGTGCTTTTTTCTGCTTTTAAAGCAGTTTTTATGTTGTTTGAAACCTTTTTCCTTGAGCTTTTTTCTGAGCTCGGATTAGGGTTTTCTTGAGAGTTCTTTTCAAAGACTTAGTCTTTTTAGCTCTCCATTCTCGGCAGTTCAGATTAGAGTTTCTTGCCCTTACACATTTTGGGGGAGCTTGTAAACTTATGTGTGCTCAGATTTTGAGAGTTCCACTCCATCATTCAATAAAATAGCAGAGTTTTCCTTTCTCAGTTCTTTTTCATGACTTGGAATAGTAATTTGATTTGTTCTGTGATTCAAATCTGTTGGATCCTTTTCTTTTCTTACTATTGTTAAGTAATTTGCAGGAGTTGCATGCTAGTTCAGGTTATGCCTTGTGTTAATTTGACCTTTGCATAAATCACTGATTGAACTACATGTGTTGTGAGATTGTGAGATTTCAATTTTAAAGAGTTGGTGAGAGTGAGTTATTTTTAGGGTCTTCTTAGAGTTGATCAATATTTTAGGATGATAGAATTTCAGTTTTAGATTTTAAGTCCAGTTTATCCTTCTATCCTTTTTCCTGGAAAGTCGCTTAGAATAGAATTCATCATTCGGAGAGCCAACTCACTTTGGAGATTCCTCTTTCACATAGATCACCCACATCTAAAAGAGGTTTCCATGTTTTAGTAGTTTGTTGAATATTGCATTTAGTAGGGTGAAAAACTATTGATAACAGTTGTCTCCAAGATTGATGTTGTTTGGTTGTTTAAATTGACATAACAAGTTTATGTTCAGTTTATCAGTGCACATTTCCCGTATCTGTGTGATTGGTTGATCGGTTCTTTCAAGGAAGGATTAAATCCTTTTAATGTATCACAATAATAAGGGAAATGCATCTAGATTAGTAAGAAGAACTTAATAATCACAGTCTTGCATGTTTATACAAGTTATTATCAAAATATATGCCAAACAATTTGAATGTTATCCAGAAAGAAGTCACTCATTTAAGATTTCATTTGACTCTGCATACCCAATAGGGCACTAATCTCTGCTTTCTTTCATCACTTAGTTTTATTCATATTTTACATCTATTAACTGAACATATTAGGATTTAGTCTTGAATATTGCTATACAATTTATACCAAATTTAGTTTTATTTGTCCACCTTCGTCTGCCATTGTGGGAAAATAACTTAGAAGAAATAAGCATAAAGGAAAGTCTGCTTCATTCATATAGGTTCACCTGCCTAAGTCCAACAACACCTGAAGAGTAGAAGGTTTAAGCCATTCAACCTTGTCTGTTACCCTAAAACGTATCAAGAGATTGGCAGCCTCTTGAGGTACCCTTACCTGCGTTTTTGAGAGCTAACACCCTCTCTTAGGTATCTCTCTCACTCACTCCTCTATCTCTCTCCCCTTAACCCTAAACCCAAATTCTTAAACCATCTACCCTCTACCCTTAACCCTCCCTTCCTTTATCTCTCTCTCTCAAGTTTCTCCCTCCTAGCATCACTCCCTCTCTCAGGTCTCTCTCTCTCTCACTCACTCACTCTATCTCAAGTCTCTCCCTCCTAACCCTTCTCCCTCTCTTAGGTCTTTCTCTCACTCACTCATTCCCTCTATCTCTCTCCCCTCCACCCTTAACCCTAAACCGTTAAACCATCTACCCTCTACCCTTAACCCTCCAACCTTCTATCTCTCTCCCACTCCCTAGCTCTCTCTCTCTCTCAAGTATCTTCAATGTCCTACCCCCTCTCCCTCTCTTAGGTATCTTTGTCACTCACTCACTCCCTCTATCTCTTTCCCCTTAACCATAAACCCTAAACCCTTAACCCTTAAATCCTCTACCCTATACCTCTTTAACCCTCCCTTCCTTTATCTCTCTCTCTCAAGTCTCTCCCTCTTAGCACCACTCCCTCTCTTAGGTCTCTCTCTCTCTCACTCACTCTATCTCAAGTCTCTCCCTCCTACCCCTTCTCCCTCTCTTAGGTCTTTCTCTCACTCACTCACTCCCTCTATCTCTCTCCCCTCCACTCTTAACCCTAAACCCTTAAACCATCTACCCTCTACCCTTAACCCTCCCTCCCTCTATCTCTCTCTCTCCCACTCACCCCTCTCTCTCTCTCTCTCTCTAAAGTATCTTACAATATCCCACTCCCTCCTCTTAGGTCTCTCACTCACTCACCTACTCCCTCTATCTCTCTCTCCTCCTTAACCCTAAACCCTTTAACCCTTAACCCTTAAACCCTCTACTCCTCTAATTTTTAACCTCCTCTTTTCCTTTATTTCTTTCCCACTCCCTCTCTCTCTCTCAAGTCTCTCCCTCTCCTAATCTCAACCATAAACCCTTTAAATCTTCTATCCCTCTACCCTCAACACTCTTCCCCTCTTTCCTTCCTCCTAATTCTCTCTGCCTCTCTACCTTCTCTCCTTCCCTCTTCCTCTCCCTCCTTCCTCTCCTATTTTTCCTCTCTTTTTATGTCTTCGCCTTCGCTTCTCCCTCCTTTCCCCTCGAGTCTCCCCCTTTCCCTCTCTCTTCCTCTCTCTCTCTCTCTTTCCCACCCTCCACCTCATAATTACTCTTGGGTATATGTGTGAAAAAATTGAATATCCAATTTATAGCACCAAAATATTACATTTTAAAATGTTTTTCAAATTAGATATTAGACATGAATTGGATATCCAAAACAAATCGGATATCCGATTTGAATCGGATATCAGATTTTTAGTACTTTGGCTTGGGCATTGCTATGGATCAATGTATTGACACCCAACCCAAAAAAAAATCAACTTGGGATTTTCACATTTTTTTGGCGAGTTCAAAACGCTACTTTTTTCATGTTGCCACTTTTTGGCCCATCATGATCCTGCACATACCCAAGTCTAAATCAGGTAGTTTTTATTGCTAAGGTGGATCACTCCTTTCTTCGAAGGCCATACACTTATGATTGGGTCAAGTGTTCTTTTCTTTAGAAAATCTCATTGCCTTTGATAGGTTAAATTATGATTTGGATTTTCATTAGATGGGTTATGAAGCACTTATTTCAAAACAAATATCTTAAGGAAAGAAGCATATTGGCATGAAATTAAATTAAGGATTTGTATTCCAATGTAAAAACTACAAAGAATGGAAACAATTTTCTTAACACACAAACTATTATGTAGAAGTCAATCAAATGAAAAGCTTACTCTATATTAGTTAGGATACACAACTAAGAAAATGATCTATAGTGACTTATTTTATCCTAGAGGAACTAAGTATATAGTATACAAAGAAAACCAACAAACCCACAACTACCCCTATTTTGAAGGAGTTTAGTTTTCTCCCCTCCTGATCTCGCTAATATTGTCTAATTATTTTAAAGAGATGAAGGGTCATAACAAAACTTTATTCAACCCAGTAAATAGATTGGTTAATGAAACTTGACAAAAGCAAAAAAAAATTTGCTACATTTGGCATTTCATGTTGAATGAAGAGTGGTGAAAATAATCTACTTATAGTTTAATAAAACACTATTTTTTATAAGAAGGTTTGACATTAGAAAGATAAGTGTTACTTATAGTTTAATAAAACACTATTATAGTTTTACCAACATATACTATTGTATGCTCGCATGGCTTCTTAGTTAATATATGGGGAGGTAGAGATAGACGGGGAGAGAAACCGAGAGATATAGAGATATATGGAAAGAGAAAGAGAGATGGAGATATATGGGAAGAGAAAGGAAGAGAGGTGAGATAGTATTGATGGATAGGGGATAGGGAGGAGAGATGGTGAGAGATAGAGAGGGGGAGAGAGAGGGGGAGGGAGAGAAAGGATATAGACAGAAAGAGATAGAGAGAGGAGTGAGAGGAGATAAAAAGAGAAATAGAGATAGAGACATAGAGCAGGAGACATTTTGAGGGAGAGATGGAGGAATGAGAGAGAAAGGGGGAGAGGTAGAGATAGGGCTCAATAGATAGAGGGAAGAGGGTTACATAGATAGTGAGACAGAGAGAGGAAGAGTTTCACAGTGAGAGATATACTCACCTCCCTACATTCTCTAGCCCATTCATCCCATTTCTCCCTTTATCTCTCACCTCTCTATCTCTTTGTCTCCCTTTCTATTTGTATGTGTCATTATCTCCCCCTCCCTCTATATTTTCTTCCCTATATTTATCTTTGTCTCCTTAAGTGTGCAATGGGTACATTGAAGAGGTCTTAAAGGAGAATTATCATATATTTAATCAAATGGCATGCTACCTTGAGCATAACTCCCCAAGGACACATGCCATCCTTGGATTGTTGACATGAAACAAACAATCAAAATTTGGTTTCTCTCTCTCATATTAATATATAGTACTATTATATTAATTATATTCTATATTAAATAAAAATATACTTATTATTAATTATTAATTATAATAATTTTATACGTATTTAATAATTTTGTTAAAGAATATAATATATAATTATAATAAGTTGAATAATTATATTATTTATTATGCAAAATATATAGCCATATATACTTAACTATATTGTAGAATATTAAAACCTAGCTAAATGGCTACCGCAAATTTTCTAACTTAATTAACATAATCAGAAACCACTAAACCAAAGGTAGCTCATCAAAATTGGAGGTATGGAAAGGTCAATACTCAAAGGAGGAAGAGTTTGAGTAGTGAAAATAAAGGTCAATGCCAGCCAAGGAAGAGTTTGAGTTAAAACAAGGTCAATACTAGCACCGACGAAGAGTTTGGAGGAGTGAAAACAAGGTCAATATCAACACCGAGGAAGAGTTTGGAGGAGTGAAAACAAGGTCAATACTAGCACCAAGGATGAGGTTGAGGGCACTCAGGGAAAATCAACGACCAAGGGGAAATGAGTACTGTAAGTTTGGCACCCCCATTCTCTTTAACCTTCAATTTTCACGCCTAGTTTCCAAAGATCTTCTCGTACATTGGCACCCCCATTCTCGTAAAATGGTATAAGATAAGACATAAAAAATAAAATAGCTTAGTCTTTCACATTTTTATCAACCAGCCTCAGGTCTTGGCAAAACTCCCATAATCTACCCACATCATGGTTGAGGTCTAGGATTTCATCACACATAGCCTTCATCGCATGAGTCTAAAGCAATTGTAGACTTAGTCCAAGTATATGCTAGGCTAAGGTAGATCTAATGAATGGAAATAGAGGCATACAATTCTTCTTTAATACCTCCACCACAAACATATGCAAGGTGTTGGTTGTTTTTATAGTAAGAAGGTTGATCTTCTAATCTACCTATGGAATTTCCAATTCCAATAAAGGGCAGCTCAAAGGATATGGACCAACTGATGAGGATTTGAAAGACCTCCTATACTTTGTGCTATGCAAGACCCGAGAGGGTGATCCCTTAATTCGTTTACAACCTCTGCACCATCATCATAAACAACATTAACAACAACAAATAATCTCATTTAATAGCTCAACATAATAGGATAATACTGAATAGAATTGGTTGTTTATCAATAATATCAACTATTTGGAGCATGAGATAACTACAACAACATTTCACAATATAAGATAGTCATTGATTTGCAATTTGTAGCAAGCTCTAGGTAAAGGCAAACAAATACTGAACCATAAAAATAAAGTACACCCCTAGATCAAGGCCATATATCCATTGGAGGAGTCAAATTATAAGCATCTAAGGGTTTATGACAAATTTAACACATAATATAATCCTTTATAATATTTCTTTATAATCTCATCAATATGTATTCTAACCTAATACTACTTATCAAATCCTTATACAAAACATATCCACCTACAATCCCATTCAAGCATTTTAATTAATTCCTTGAATTAAACCTAAAACAAGAATCATACACACCACAACAGTGAGATGAACGAAACAACCCTTGATCATTTTATTCAAAATTCAGATATGCTTGTATAATGGAGAGACATGAGTTTGAATTAATCATATCAATTCAAATGCCAGTACTGTCATAAAACATCAAATCCCCATGAATTCAAAACCTACTACAAAATGACTCAAAACCTAAATTGCATTTTCCCTAAAACCATCAGACTTTACAATTTGCTCTGCAACTTCATGTAGACTTGACCAAAAACATCTAACTTGCTAACCCATACTTCTAGCCTTGAAATCCTTCTTATAGAAAAAGAAGGAGAAACAAGCATCTAGCTGTAGCACACGTGTCACCACCAATTGGACCACCTTGTGATATTCCAAAATTTGTTAAGCAACAACACCCCTGTGAGAATCTTCTTGTTCATCGCTCCTAACTGCAGCCTGCTGATGGTGCAACAAAAACTTCAACACCTAATTTCTAGATCATACCAAAAACAAACTGAATTGCTGTAACCTAAATAACTAATTTGTCAACCGTTAGCAACCTACTCCTTTTCACTCTTCCTCAATTAAATATAAATTTACCCATTTCTGGTACTCTTCATTAGTTGGCCAATCAAAATTGATCACCTCATTCACCTTGACACTATAAGGTTTGTACTTAACTACCACCTAATTTGCTTCTCTTTCAAAAAGACTCACAGTCGAGCTGGTGCTACTTGATTTTTCCATACGTACCTCACCAACAAATCATAAATGGAGCATCTTCATTGGTGGCTTTGTAGTCCAAACATGATATAAAAGGCTCTTACACTTTTGTGATTACTGTAGCTTGTAAGAGGCCCCATGGATACTATTGTAATTGTAGGATGCATGAATAGGGCTTAGGATGAGAAATAAAGAAGGTATAGCTACTGTCCTCAATAGTTTTGTGAAGAAAAGCATGTGAAATGAGAGGTTCAAGCCTAGGTTTCAACAAAATATGTATGAGAGATCTGATTTTATGAGTTTTTATCCATGTGCAGACCTAATGGGTTGTTTCTAAACACTGAATATAAATGATATACATACACACACACATATGTATGGATGTATGTATGTATATGTATTTTTAAATATAAATGTAAATTCTACCATCGGATGCTCTCCTAGAACAATAAATGCAACATATCATTAAAGAAATCTATATCTATGTATATAAATGTGTATTTCTAAATGCAAGTGTAAACACAAAGAGCATATGGTTTTATAGTGTTATAGATACAACATATTCATAAATTAATGTAATTGAAATTCTAAAGTCTTCAACACATATAATATGAAATCGATCAAACTATTAAACTACATGAGAAATAAATGAAAACAATAAATGCATATGTATGTGTATTTGTAAATGTAAGTGTAAAATAAATAAGAATAATGAAAATTATAAAAGAATACAAGGAAAGGTCTCCTCCCTTCTTGGTAGTGATAACATCCTCCACACACAACCCTTAAAAATTATGAATAGAGGAATATAATCTTTGAAGAACTCAAAGTTGATTCTCTCCTATACCTGATGCAATTTGTCATTTTATCCTTACAAACATTTATAGTGATTACTAGAGGCACATAGAACAATTCTTCATAATAGAAGAATTTGATCATACTTTTCCAATGATGGCATTATGAGAAAACCTTATGTTAAATGAATAATTCCTAGCTAAGTTCTTTAAATCATGTCCACCCGTATAAGAGAAGACCGCTGCTATGTGTACCTGGATACCATGTCCAGAAAGACTCTTTGGGCTCTTTCATCAATCATCCTACCTTAAAACATACCAAAAGTCTCCTAGCAATTAGACATAGGAAGATTTAAGATGACTTAAAAAAAATGTATTGCCAAAGCATAAAATTATGATGACTTAACCAGGCCTAGTACACACTCCCTCCCCGTTAACCACTTAGACATATGGAAATTAAATGTAATTTTTTTGTTATTTTTAGTCATGTAGGTGTCCAATAAACCACTTGGTGGTGTTTCCCTTCAAGTTTATTTACTTGAATGAAGAACAAAAGTCCTTTGATTACAATTAGAGAATACATTTAAAGCCTTGGTTGTGTAACTGATGGACCATAGTCACATTTAACACTTGTTACAAAGTTTGGGAGTTAAAACGTTAAGTAGATTTGATTTGTGATGGACACATTTGGATGGTAGTAACAATAACTTGCACTATCAAGACTTGATTACCTTATAACCTATGAAATTCTGAGCACAAATGAGGATTAATCATAATGTCACCTTTTAGGATCACATCACCATGAAATAACTTCATCCAACATCCTTATGAGTGCAAGTACCACCAAATCGTATTTTTCGTGATCTATCTTCCTTGGAGGAGGGAAATTCAGAAGAGAAGAGGAAAGCAAGACATGTAGCATGTCTAAAAGAGGAGATCAACTAGAGGTCAAAAGATTAGAAGAAAATTCCGTAAACGCATGGAATTTTTTCTTGCTGAAGGGGGGTCATGTTCTTATGATTATGAGAGCATAGGCGACGTCGAGGTGCCCTTGAGGTACAAACATCTACGGAAACAATGGGTACCCAAGGAACTTCCTCCAATAAACACCCATTTTTGTGTCAATGAGAGGATATATCGCATAGCACCATCGTCATTACATTGTTTGGGCCTATTTTGCATGGACGGCATAAAGGTTCTATTATGAAAAAGTTACTAAATTGATGGAGCATGTCGGACCCTATTACAGTTACAAATATTGGATGCAACTGGTTCGATATACATGAAGTATGCATAGGTATGCACTATCAACAAATTATATACAACTAAAAGATAAGGATCAAAATGAAGGAGTGGCTATGTACATTGACAGAAGGCCAAAAGCATTAGGGAATATTGCAGGGTTTATAAATAGTACATGACCTGGGTCAACAAATAAGCAACCCAATTGCATATTTGAGGCACGCGAGGGAAACTGTGTATTCGTATGTGCGATAAAATCAATAACTACAGGGGAAGAGTTGCTAATCAATTACAATTTGAATTGCTTTGTTACAAAAATAGTTACTATAGGGGTGGTATGTACTATGTACCATTTTACCCAACCTCCAATTAATGACTCCAATATACCATTTTATTCTTATGTTTTTTTTCGTAATTCTATTGGTTTCATTTTGGTAATGTTTTTTTATATTTAATTTTTGTCACAACGGGACATTGATCATACAGAGAAGGCTCCGGCCCAGAGCACAGATCACGATTTATCTTTAGGTGCTTCTATCTGACAGGTTTACCTCATTGTAATTGTACAAATTAGATATGAGCAAAATATTTTATTATTATGTTGTTTTGATAAGTTTATTGGGTTAATTTTGATATTTTTCTTAATATTCTTGTTGCAGTCGACTGATCGGGGAAAGGCACCAGCAGTAGACGAGAGCATCCATAGGGAGGTGTAGTCAATATTATGTGATGATGACATCGCTTATTCAACAAACCCTCTCGATATGATAAGGAAGACCCAAAAAAAATGCAATGAAGAAATCCTTAAGTTGTTATTCATAGTGCCTCAAACAGATGAGATAAGAGAGAGGGTTAAGATATTGACTGAAAGATCACAAAAATTGCAAGTAAGTTGTCATGAGGTCTTTAATTATAACATAAGTTCATTCATGGTTTTATATTTTGTACTCTTTTATGTCATGAACTAAAATATGTGTTGTTTTTATAGGATTTTGCATCCTCATGATGCTCCTGGCCATGATCATGGTACTGCAAGTGCTTCTAAGGAGTAGGGTTGGTACAAGTGTCCATCCTAATCTTCCTATGCATACATCACATCATCTGACCCCATCATCCATGCCTATATTGTCGTCTGAAATGTCAGCAACACATACCATGTAGGAATCTGTTAGTGCACCCTCTGGCAGCGAACACATGCCAGAACATGCGTCAGGACATGTACCTGGGGATGCAGAGGCCACTAGTACTAGTGATATTTTAGCAACATTTCCTGGATCTTCCCGTATTACTAGTACTGGAACATTGCCAGTCACATTTGTGGTGACCGAAGATTTATTCCGATAAAGATAGAGAAGTTTCTGAGTACTTTAAAATGTTTTAATTATTATTATATATAATCCAATTGAAATTTACTTATTGATCGCTCTTTTTAGACTAGTGATCCCATGATCATTTTGTAGGAAATGATGTTTTTATAAACATCTAAGTGATATTACATTGGAGCTCTTCAGGCCCACCATACATACATGGTGGAATGCCCAAAATCAAGATTTAAAAGATGAGCTCATTAATCGTTTAGTTGTGCTCTTCGATGATAAAACATTCAACCGAACCAAGGTCCTTAAGAAAGTTGGTACCTATCTAAAGTATGTGAGGGACCAATATAGGTCACATTTAGAGAAGAAAAAAAAGTACGAGCATCCCCCCATGATTTTAGAGAGGGAGTGGAAGGACCTGGTGTGGGATGGAAAGGAGAAGGTTGAAAAGAAAAAAATGAAAGACACCACCAGGCCAATGAAGGTATGTGATACTATCAACAATGTAATTATATACTGATTACTCTTTCTTTTTACATAATCTAACGTTTTTCAAACTTTTCATAGGCTGCCCGACACATCAAAGGTAACAAAGGAAAGACTAGAAAAACACGGGCAACACAAACTTGGCTCTGGTGGTTATATGAAATTAGCCGCACGAATTGTAAGTATCAATAAATGAAATATTGTATCCAAATAATAAATTGAAAACAATTTTGGTTTTATTACACCATAGAAGCAAAATTCATGATCTTATGCAAAAATGTAGGGCTCTGAATTCAACAAAGTTCCCACAGAAGATGACCTGAAGATTGCCTTCCAACAAGGCTATGGAGCCATTGTTGAACGCCTAAGAGTCTTGATTGGGAAAACACAATATTCCACTACATCTGACACACAGGTAAATAAACTCAATAAAGTTTATTTAAAATTGAATACTTGTGCAATCTATTCAATATTAATTTCCACCATAAAGTAATTACATGCCTATTTGTTTTAAACATTCAAGAAATGATAATACTGCACATGATATTGGAATGCAACCTAGTGAGGGTGGAGCACAACCTGCAGATGAAGGTCATGGTGTGCATCCTAGTACTTTAGAGCATGTAGAGCGTGATCAACATGTTGAGCATGATTAGGCTAGAGAAGATCAAGAACATGATGTGGCCCCATTAGGTAAAGAGGGCCACTCTAAAGTTCTTTTAAACATATTTAATTGCAATTGGTGTATTAATTAATGTAATCTTTCATGTTTCAACTTTAGAGAATGTAGAGCATGATCAAAGTTTTGAGCATGATCAGGCTAGAGAAGATCAGGTAAAGAGGACCACTCTCATGTTCTCTTAAACATATTTAATTTCAATTGGTGTATTAATTAATGTACCCTTTCGTCTTTCAACTGTAGATCAGGATTTAGAGGGTGTTCAGGATGTTGAGCATGAGTCTATAACAAAAGTTCAGGAACATGATGTGGACCCATCAGGTAAAGAGAACCACTCTAATGTTCTTTTAATTAATGAAATACTTGTAACAATAATAATAAAACATATCAGTCTAGCATTTCTTTGTTATTGCAGCAGAACCCCCTTGCAGTGGTGTCCACGTCATGAGAAGACGACTAGGAGTACATTAAGATCACGAGCAGAGGGAAGAACAACTAAAGGGGGGAAAAATGATTTAGAAAATGATACTCCACTTCAGATTTTTTTAGCTTTAAAAAAAACAAAAAAAAGTGATTGTAATCATATCATGACAACCATATTTTTAATAATATGTAAAAACTGAAAGAATGAATATTATATGTTAATGAATGAATGTGAATATGTTAATTAATGAATGTTATATGTTAATGAATGAATGTTGAATGAATGTTATTAATGGATGAATGAATGATTAATGTTATATGATTGGGTATGGGGTATTGAGAGTGATGTGAAGGGGGGGAGGGGCCAAATGAGCTTCCACCATCATGTGGTTGGCCCTGTTAAGTAGAGAATATTAAACTATTCTCAAAACAAATAGAAGCTCAATAAGGTAATGCACTTTTCAATATAAGAAATGCATCATTTGACGCATCAAACCAATATGCAAAGATGAAAGAAAGTGCTAACTTTTCACTATGGTGGTAGAAAAATGATTCTTTATACGCTGGATCCATGCTTTGCATCATAATTTGAAGTTGTTTCCATTCCAATGTTTTGAGTTTAGTTTGTTTGTATGGATTTGTATGAATACCACATTGTGTTGTGTGTGGATTTGGTTTCAAAGCTCTCTTTCTTCTATTTTTAGCGGTGACATAACTCTAAAATTTGACTTTTGTGCATAACAGGTTAGTGGAAAAATTGACAGCTCTGAAGGGTTTAGAGGCTTGATTGAGATAGATACATAGATATTTGGATCTTGTTGTTGATGGGAGGCTGCCACTTAACCATGAAATTTTGTACCATCTGTAGGTATGCAAAAGTTTCTCTACTTACATTCATTCTTGATCATAAATGTTGTAAATGATATTAATGCTTCAAACTTAAGATTCGTTTCATTGTTATAATGATCAAAATGATATACTTTGCTATACATTCAAGAATTCTCTTGCCCCCTACCCTTTTCTCCCCCCCCCTCCTTTTAAGATTTTTCTTTGTCATAAAAGATTCATATTTCTGTCTCATTTACACAAATTTATCTGAAGCGCTAGGAGTGAATAAAGATATGTAAAAGATGATGGATTATGTCTAAACAACAACTTTCCATCTTATAGCTAATTAAATCCTTAATATTTGAATAGTTTAGAGCTTGAATAATGCTTGTATATGCATGTGTAGCAATAAGGGAGCCTATGTGAAGATTGGAATTTAAAACATCACTTTGGTATTTTTCCTTAGGCAGTGAAATGATATTTTGAGTAATAAAAACCTACACACACATTGATATTTTTTAGCATTGCATTGAGGAAATTTTCTTCTCTTATACCTACCCTCAGCTAGACATGGAGGTATATAATATTGGTTTCTGAGTTTATTCTGTAAGTAGTTAATTTCACAAAGGAAGATTAAAATCTTCTTAATGTCCTGTCAGGTGTGAAAGTATATGAATCACTTGTTGAAGGTACCATTTTGTATTCATCCAAAAACTGGTTTGTTCTTTCTTTTATGTTTCTTGCATGTGTTTTTTTTAGGCTCTAGAGATGTAGCTCGACTCTTTCCTTTGCACTTTTCATCTATTTTGATGATTATAGTAGATTGTCCTCATAATTTTTCATGTAGATTTGTTTGTAACCTTATTTTCTACCAATCAATTTGCAAACCATCACATATTAAGGACCATTTCACTAACTTGTAGTCATCCATTACTTCATATGTTGCAGGTTGTGTCTGTGTGCCAATAAATCTTGATGATTGTGAGAACTTTAATCCTACAAGTGTACCCAATCTTTCTCAAGTAAAAGTCTTACCTTATTTTATAGTACTTTAAATGGTTAATTGAAGGTGCTTCTTTAGATCTGAGATAGTTGAACCCTGGATTAAAATATGGTATTAGATGGGAAGTATAATGATAAAATTAAGGTCCATTGAACACAAATTACGAACATAATTTACTGGACTATGAATAGTGTTACAATTATAATTATTTCTCCTTTACATACCTCTACATTAATGAAAAAGATAGTAGATATTGGAAGTTCATTACATGTCTCATGTATGGGTATGTGCAGGATCATGATGGGCCAAAAAGTGGCAATATTATGGGTATTTGTAGGGTATGTGGCTGACGACTTTTTTTTACCCAAAATTGATGAAACAAAAAGGGTTTTTAGAGGAGATTATCAGCTTTCCACCAATATAAATTATGCTTTAATTTGAATTTAATAAATAATTATTATTTATTTTCTATTAGAATTATGACTAAAGTCCTAATCGATAGGCTGATTGAAAAACATCTATAACTTTCAAATGGTATCACATTTTTTGAATCTAAAACATGCGTCACATTCTATGTTTCACATACTATAGGATTAAAAAAGAAAAAATTAAATTTCATGAAGTTTTGACCAAGTTAAGGTGGTCAGACATATGAGTGTTTATATTTTTTAAAAGTTGTAATAAAAAATTCATAATTAATTATTTACTTGGAAAAAATTACAAAAAAATATGCATCACATCCTAACATGAGTCATCTACTATATATAAAATCTTATAAAAATATTATCATTTTATTATGGTTAGGTGGTACATTACACCTACTTCTTATTTTTTCCTTGAAATTTAAGTACTATTGCATTGAAATTTCAAATTTTCACCAAATAGATTTTATTTATTTTAAATAAACCTAGTAGTTTAGAAAATACATTCAATTTTCTATAGATTCTATTCTTACATATTTTTGAAATAATATAGATAACTTATTCAAATTTTTACGCCAAGTTGCCTAACACTAATTTTTCTGAATTTTTGCCACTTAAGGGCATGTTTTTCCATGATCATCCCACACATACCCGTATGTGTTAGTATTTTAATTTTGTTTAAGTTGTTCAAGAGCTTGATTAGGTCAAGAATATGTTCTACAAGCTCTATTCTCTTGACACTGCTCAACATTTTCCCTACACATTTTCTCTTCAATCCAAACGTTTCTTAACTCCTTCCCTTGTTAGCCCTTGGTTATTCTCAAGTGTAATGATTTTTCTATGCATCTTGCAGTTTGTATGTATGATCAGTCATCTCTTATGAAGCATGGATAACCTTTCATGGAATTGTTGTTGTAATTAGACAATTTCCATTATGAGAATAATCATTTAATTTGTATGGAAGTAAGTCTTTTTCATATTATTTGACTTGGTATTGCAAACTTGTCTTTGTAGGATTCTCTAGAGGGGAACAATAGAACTGTGATGATAGGTAGAGTTGTACAACACCATAAATCATTTGGAATTATCAATATATTGCTTATAGAATACTCTATGCAAGTAAAATGGAATGTGCAATGACAATTGGTCTCAAATTTAAATCTAAATATAAGTACATTATACATAAGAAGATGGTATCTATTCTATGATTTAAAGAACCCCAAAATAAGAAAATTAATAGGTTCCATTTTTTTACTTGCTCTTAGACACTTGTTTAATCTGTGAGACCCTCAGAATGTCTTGCTGATAACCAGCAATGTTCAAAACTCATGAAGAGGTCAGATCGGTGTGATATTGGATCTGTATTGCTGACAAAAGTTATCGACAAGACATGGACTATCAGAGTGAGTTTTCTATCCTATTCCAATGATTGATCTCTCATCGATGGGTTGGCTTCGCTGGTCATTGCCAAGAGTCTCCACGATGGTACATTTCAATGATTTTTTTTTTCAAAATTGCATTATTTCGTCACAATTTCGACGAAGGCCACCAAAGAATCACCAAAAAGGTCTGACAAAGTTGCTATAGCTGCGACGAAAGATTCGTCGTAACTCCTTTCCCATTTCGTCGAAATGGTGAAATTTTTTTGGTGTTGTTTCGATGCTACTCCTTGCTCATTTCGTTGAAATGGCGATAAACTTCTGGTGTTGTTTCGATGCTACCCCTTTCCTATTTCGTCAAAATGGTGACAAACTTTTGGTGTTGTTTCGACACTACTCCTTTCCCATTTCATCAAAATGGTGACAAAATTCTAATGTTGTTTTGACGCTTCAGAAGAGCCATTGCAATTGCATTTTGGTTGTAATTCGTCAGTGGATACACGAAGTTTTTGTCGATATTCTGACAAACATCTAAGTCATTTTATGATGCTGACAACCAACGGATCTACGTCGTTATTTCGATGTTTAATTCGTCATCGAAATTTTGACAAAAAAATAGCTACAGAATTTTTTTCATCAATTCGTTGATTTTCCGACAAATGTCTATCGAACGACTGACGAACGTTTGTCAGAAAATGGAGTCAAATTCAGTAGTGTGAGAAAGCTTACAAAATTGTAGTATTGAACCTGGATTGTCTTAGTTCTAGATCTCTATTACTATAACACCTATAAAAATATTCAAAATTTCAAAATATTATACCTTAGGTCTAGGGAACTACCACCCCTCTCCTGCTTATTTTCAACTGATTTTTAGAGGTAGACTGATATCTATATTCTCTATGCAATCCTGGAACCTGTTTCTAATTTTTTTGTTTGTAACAAATCTGATTTGCTATGTTTGACCATAATTGTTCTTAAGAAACAAAAATATAAGAAATTGAACATTATAATCAAAGTTATGTTTAATATCTTGGATAAAGTGAAGCTATCTAATCATTTCAGATCTCTTTCTACATGATTTTCATGCATTTGATGTGCCTTTTAGTAGTGATGATTTTGATATGTTAGATGAAGCTCTTGATTATTTCATATCATCTAAATCATCTAATAAAACTCCTAAAACTTCAATATGTTAATGATTAATAAATGAAATAGATTTAAAGACACCACAACTGATTATGTATCCTCCTCATAAGCCTCAAACTAAAATTATCCTATGCTTATCATTCAACCACATTCAAACAAACAAAATAACTTAATCATATATTAAACTTTGCAAGACAATTGAATACACATAATCACATACAATAAAATGTATCACAACAACATCATTACCATGTTGTTTCTCATGTATATAACACAAGAAACAACAAACAAGTAGAGCAAACATTGGTCATTTTTTTTGTCAATCCTATTCCCGGAACCTACCCTCCCTCTCGCACCTTGTTTGGATCAACAAAATGGTAAGGAGTATGACCTTGTTGAGAAACTTCATACTACTCCAGTTAATATTTTGTTGTGGGACTTAATTCAAACCTCACCTACCTATCATAACATACTTCAGGAGGCTTTATCGAATATTGTTGTGCCACCTTATGCTAAACCAAATAATGTAGTAGTCTTTCTTAAGGGCATGAATTCAAAAAAATTACATATCATCTTCCATCAAAGTGAATTACCACCTATCAAAACTCAGAAGCAATATGATTCCTTAATGATATTGGCAGTTATTAATCAAACTAGGGTTAGGTGTACTCTTATTGATAATGGGCCAGGTCTTAATGTTTATAGCATTGAACTCTTAAATAAAATTGGTGTGGATAAATCCTTATTCAACCCAATGCTCTATTTATTTGTGGTTTTGATAATGTTGGTAGGAAACCATTGAGAAGAATCACATTACCTATTAAGGTAGGACTCATAGTTTTGTTGCAATTTGGTTTTCATTGATGTCAAAAAATTTATGGAGAGTGTTGCAATTTGGTTGGTTGGTTGCCAAAGTCTTTGAGAAATGCTCCAAATTTATCCAATGATGATGTTTTTCTCCTACAATTTGTAGGATAGCCTTATATTGTGTAAAGGAATTTGTGATCCAAGTTTCAAATCATTTGGTTACTAGAATGGTGTTTTGAGAGTGACAAATTGAATACTATGTTTTTTCTATGAGAATATTCTCAAAGGAGTAAAATTTAGCTTTGCATATCTCCACATTTGAAGATATTGTTGTGCAGATCAAAAGATAAGTTCACTGAGAGGTGCTATATTCAAATTTTCATGTCAATATTCCTTCCACAAAGAAAGTTGGAAGTGATAGTATATCATATTGTGTTGAATGAAGACTAGTTTCAATGTTTGTTGGCTTGCTTCAACTTGTTACTACATGAAGTTTTGAAAGGGATGCATAAGTATGTTATTGAGTATCATGTGATGCTTGCTAATGATTCACAATTTTTTTTTACTTCTCTAGTATTAGCAATGGTCAGGAATATTTTTTTCTGAAGTTATGTTTTTATTGAGGCCAAATAAGGTATGTTAATGGTGTGCGTCACAAATTCAAGTTTGGGTGGAGCTTATGGAGTGTTCGAAGGTGTTGTATGTGTTGAATGCATAAGAAAAATAAGAGGGGGGTGAATAAATTGTACATTAAAACATCAAAACCCTCATTAACATTCAGATCTATATTGATCCTTAAGCCCTTAACAACCTTTAAAACCTTATCATACATTAGCAAAATATAAACATGAGAAACAATAATGAAAACACATCCATACACATGAGAACACCAGATTTATATGGAAAACAAAAGAATGGAAAAACCATGGTGAGGATTATCTCACAATATAAAGTAATTACAACACTGAATATAATAGGCTCACTACTAGAGGGTTCATTTCCCAAAAGAAAGGACTCATTGTCAATGAATCACTACTAGATTAGAAAGAAAGAATATTATTACAATGAAAAATATATTGTAGAGAAAAATATATATCCACCACTACAACTCTAAACCATCAGTAACCTCCAGCTCATTGCTATCAAAAACTTCAAGTACTCTACAAATGTAGACCCTTCTGCTCACTGCATTGGAGTCATAGGAATTAAGCTAAAACACTTTTAGATCTCTACATTTGACTAAATTCACATCTCAACACATCCTTGTATCTACACACACTTCTCCAACAATTCACCTTTCCTTTATACCATTCACAACCTCAAAACATGTTTCAAGGTCAACTATGCACCTCAAATGTGCAAATTCAAATTAGGTCAGCACCAAAACATTCCTACAGTGGAGAGAAATGAAAGTGGACTACACCACACCTTAGCTTAGACCTAAATCCATATAAACATGCCACACCATGCTTCTAAAAACACTGAAGCACATCCACAATTAGTGTAAACACCAAAGGTCAACTGAACTTGTGTTAACACCATTAAACACTTAAGTACACATTTCCTTAAATCTAAAGATGACTCATGGACCACACACAACACTCAATTTTTTTTTGGAATATTCCATTAACACCTTGAAATCCAGCAAATCCTTCACAACATCATCCACCTGAAAGATATATTCATTTTGTACACCCAATTAACCTTCTACATACTATAACATATGAATCCAACCTTGTGGATTACCAAATCTCAAAAAACTTAGACTAAAGATAGATATGAACAATATAAGCACACTTCTAGATCCATAAAACTAGAAACCACAATGCAAAAAAAAACCACTTCTCCTAGACAACACTACATCATAGTTCACACACTGGTGAACACAACTTCTAATGAATGATCTAGAATGTGAAACTCTAAATATAACACCTCTAAATACCTTTGATCAACATATAAAAACCACACAAGCAGATCTTCAACCATAAAGAAATGCATAGAAAAACATTGAACACTACTCTTCCACATTGAAAAATCTTTACCAATTTTTCCTCTTTTATTCAAAATTTCTCAAAAGAACTTGGAAACTAAGCACCAAAAAAACCATCTCAACATCTGCAACACTCCTCTTTTCATCTCAACCACACAAGAGGTTGAACATTCACAAACATATGCTTATCAAAGAAACACTAGAGGTTGACATCAGTGAGACTTGTAATGACAACATAATGCAACCAATCAAAGCATCCCCATAGGTTGACATCAATGCAACAACAAAGATCTATTGGCATCAATGACAACAAAAACTTCCAATAGTATGTGTCATGCCAACTCATTTGGGAGAAGTGCAGATAATGTTTCATCTTTTTGTGTACCACCAATGGATGTGAAGACCAACATGCTACAAGTTTCATAGTTTCTTGTTTATGGACAACCTAACTTGTATTTACAAAGTGTGTGAACGATGCTTATAGAAGATCAAAGGTGTGAAGACAGTTTGGGACTAGGTTAAGTGTGTGTTAAAATTTGCAAGGCATGTTCCTCTTCTTGGTGTTGCATGTAGTATTTTGGGTCTTTCCCTCTACATGTTTCATGTTGATTGTTTTATCCTTGGCTAACTTGTAGATGTAATATTTTTGTTGTTAAAAGCTAACATGAGATGTAATCAATGTAATATCATGTATAAATTGTAAAACTAGTTTATCTAGGAGGTGTGTGATTATGATGAATATGTAAGTGACTAAAAAAGAAAGAGAAGATGTGACATATCTTGTTTGGTTTCATCTTGATCATATATCTATGAAAAAAGAGAACTGAAGAATTATGCTTGATTGTTTTTTGGAGGTACTGAGCTGAAGGAAAGACTTCTTAATTTTTTAAATCAGCAAGCCAATAGGCATCTAAGAAGACATTTATAGAGGTTTCAAGTAGAATTACAATCATCAAAAGGATTGAGTTTAATCATCTATTTTAGACAGTGGAAGGATTGTCATTCTATAATCATTCTTGAGTTTATGCTCAAATCAAGGAGTTGTAGCTTCCTTTGAAGTGACCCTAAAACTATAAGTAGGGAGTTGTAGCTTCCTTGGGTTGTATCCCTAAAAAAAATTTGTAAATATTGTTCATATTGTGATGCTAGATTAGGATAGTAGCTCCTAGCATGTTTTCTCATCATAGTTTTTCCCTTTTTGGGTTTTCCACATATATTTGGTACTTTTTTGCATTGTTCATTTTCTTCTTCTTTTATGTTCTTATGCAATAGAGTTTAAAGTATCAGTTTGTTCTAGAGGGTTTGAGAGTTGATAGAATACTGATTCACCCACCTCTCAATATTCTAGTGTGTTCAACAATTGGTATCAGAGCCTAGTTCCTTAGAAGAAGTATAACAACTTGAGGAATATTTGGGATGGCACAGGAAGGGTCTCACAAGGTGCCTAGGTTTGATGGATTTATTTTTTCTTTCTGGCGATTTAGGATGGAAACCTATCTAACCTCTTTAGGGTTTGGTGTTTTCCAATCAGTCAAGGATGGTTATGATGTTCCTTCTACTCCTCCAACTGATCCAACAAAGATTAGGGCCTATGAGAACAATGGAAAGGCTAATAATGCTATCTTGAGTGGACTAGCAGACTCTAAAATTGTAAAATTAATGCACTACAAGTCAGCAAAAGAGGTCTAGCTAAAGCTTAGTAGAATCTATGAAGGAGACATTAAAGTAAAACAAGCCAAGTTGTAGATCTTTAGATGCAATTTTGAGAAGCTGAAAATGTTAGAGGATGAAGATATTGCAAGATATTTGCTTTGGGTAGATGAAGTGGTCAATGCAATTAGAGGACTTGGTGAAGAACTGGAAGAATTAGTGGTGGTTAAAAAGGTATTGGGTTCTCTTCCTAAAGCTTATAGTCCTAAAGTATCTTCTATTGAGGAAGTTAGAGATTTAGATAAATTTTTAATGGAACAATTATATGGTGCCCTCAATGCTTTTGAAATGAGATAATTTGACAAAGAATATTCAAAGAAGGAAGTAACTTTCAAAGCGAGTAAGAAGAAGTATGAATCATCTAATCAAAGTAGTGACACTGATGAAGAAGAAGAAAATTTTGTAAGGAAGTTGAAGAGGGGTATTGATAAGTACAATGATAAGTTACCTTTCAAATGTTTTAAGTATGGAGAGGTTGGTCATTTTGCTTCTAAATGTCCCTTAACATATTTTGAAAAGAGAAGAAAAGATTCTAGAAGAAATAGGTTTAAAAGGAGTCTCTACTCCAAGGAAGATTCTTGCTCTTCAAAGGTTGAGGAATCCAGTGGTCCAGATAATGAGGATGAAATCTCGTTCTTGGATGCTAGGAAGACTAAAGATGAAACTAAAGATTCAAATGTTATGTGTACTAATTTTCATGCAAAAGATGAAGCAAACTTTTGGGTAATTAATATTTTTTGTTCCAACTACATAATAGGGGATAAGAGAAAGTTTATCAAGCTTGTGAAGTGGAATGGAGGCATAGTCAAACTTGGAGATGATACTTCAGTATAAATTTGTGGAAAGGGTACAATAAGTGTTGATGGAAAGAATAGGACAAAATATGTTCTTTATGTTAAAGGTCTTGTAGACACTTAAAAATGACCTAGGCCTGCAAGCTCTATTTTTACCACTTTCGTCCTAGCATAATTATGACATCTTAATTATGTCCTTGGTCCACATTCAACTATTGATTAAATAATTCATAATTATTTAATTAATTCATGTCCTTTTATTCTTCATGATTATTAAATAAATAAATTTTATTTATTTATTTATTAAATACGTCATTAATTGTCTAAGTCTTCCCCTAATTAAATAAATTTCTTAATTTATTTAATTATCTTTATTCATTTATTCTTCCTGATTATTAAATAAATGAATTTCATTTATTTATTTAATATGTCACTAATTCTCATAATTAAATGAATTTATTAATTTTTTTAATTATTGATCATATCCTCTAAATTAAATAATTATCTTTAATTATTTAATTGCCAAATTTAACATTTCCCACATTTTAAATAAATGAAATTATTTAAAATGATCTTACATTCCTGACTGTCAGTTCATTTTAGTAAATAATCTAAAAATTGATTATTTATTATCACACAAAATCCATATTTTGAATTAATTTAATTCAAAATGGTAATATTCTTCCAAAAATCAAGCAATCGAGTAGATTCTTGATTTTCCAAATCTGATCTTTAGTTCAACTCTTATCTTCTTGATTTTTCGAATCTCACAAATCAAGTAGTCTTTATCTTCTTGATTTTCAAAAATCTTTATTTTCTGACTAATTATCTCATTTATTTTCCACCGCCGATTCGATCTTCTCAAATGACATCTTGACCACTCATTTAATATTTTTTTCCCTAACCCTAATTAGGGATTGTCACATTAAATCTCGTCCTCTGATTTTAGGCTTTAACCAACTTTCAATCTCGTTTGTTCGTCTAAAATTGCATTTTCTATAAAATGCCAATTTTTCTCACAATTTTGATTACGCTTAGACACTTAGACGCTTAGACATTTAGAAATATTCATATACTTGCATTTTTATTAGTGATTTTGGCATAATTGTCTTAGGCATTAGAGTCATTGCGTCATAGACATAGATACTTGATTTCATTTTAGACAATCCAAATCCTTCAAAGCTTGTGTAGGACTTAGTCTTTGTTTTCAAATTGCTCACACGTTTGATTTGAGGGCAACCATCAGCAAGTTAGAAGGTGCTATGAAGGTGAATCAAGGAAGCTTCGATGAATGACAGGTATAATCGTTCTTGTTTTTAGTTTCCTTTGTTCTTGATAGTTTTCTTTGGGTTTTATGCTTTATTGATATTTGATAATCTAACAATCCAAAAATAACCCTTAGATACATTGGTGAACCTGACTGTTCTTTTTTTGTTTCATATGGTTTTTTTGTGTTTTCTATCTTTTTTGCAGGAATAGGTATGAAACGACGCATTTGAGTTTTCCCGAGCCGCATTTGATGCGTCATGATGCATTCGATAACCTAAACGACGCAATCGCTTTGAGGTGATGCATTAGAAGTATAGAATGCCACATTCGATAGAAATGTGACGCATCTACCTGTTAGACAGTGACACATTCACTCTGATGTGACGCATCTGCCTGGTGAATTTTTCTTCTCTTTGGATTTTTGTTTTTGTCCCTTTTTGTTTGCATTCTATTTTCTATTTTTTTGTTCTGATCTTTTTTGTTGGGCATTCTGGTTTTCTTTTATAGCATAGGTTTTTGTGTTATTAATTTTTATTTGTAGCATGTGGCATTAGCATTTTCGCAGGTCAAAGGAATTTGTTGAAACTACTGACATGTGATTTTGCAGCTACGTTTGTCGAAGATTTATCTGTCAAACCATTTGTTTGTGATTTTTAGTTTAGGAACATTTATTTTTGGTGCACTAAAATGAACTTTGTTTGCAACTGTTTGATTTTGTTTGAAAAAATGGTAGGTGATTATGCTCTCACCTTGTGAAAACTTGGTGATCAGAAAATCAAACCCATTTTACTTGTTACAAAACCCTGATGCAATAACCGGAGTATCCTCTACCCTTGCGCAATAATGCGATCCTGAGTGTAAGAGAAATGATTATTGCCTCTAGAAATTGGGCCTGCCTGGGGATTTCATCACGCCAATGCGACTCAAACCGGCAACAGAGCTAAAGCCAAGTTACCCCTGACCGGTATATAAATGTGAATCTTAAGGGAAAACCTAAGATTACGAGTGCGAATGTGTCATACGGACAGAGTTGTACTCCCATAAACCTTGTTGAGCTTAACCTCTTTAGGCTGGAGTGCTACCTAATCGGTGATTAATCTCTTGCCCCATGTATGGCCACTCGAACGGGGGTCCTAAATTAAAAACTCTTGTGTAGTAAGCCCAAAACCTTCTATTTTCTAGTACAACACCGGTCGGTGTGAAGCCTTCCACATCTTCACAATCTTTAGTAGAGTTGATCAATCTGCCATGGGTGTTTCATGGGTGTTAGAAGTTTGGTTGGCTTGAGAATAAAGTGCATTGTAAGGGGGAGCCCGTGCAACCAAGCATTTGGATTTACATGCTACTGATATGTGGCTAGGGAAACCCATGTGGAGTCTAGCGAATACTGTCATGGCCTAACCTAGGATCGTACTTGTTCTCTTGTGTGCTTGTTTACTTTTCAAAATATCATGCTTTCCAAGTGTTTTCTGGTTACTCAAACAAAACAAACAACACTCCAACATCTCAGAATAGATAGTCAAACTTTCAACAATTTAGGTTTTTAACCACAACATCAAAAAATTGACTTTTAGCATCCTGAGACACATCTGTCAAACCGCATTCGCTCTGTCACACCACATTTGACAAACTTTGCAACGCATCTGCTCTGACAAACATCATTTGATTCTCCAAACACCGCATTTTCTTGTCTTAAACCACATTTGAATTTTTTTAAGCCACATTTGAAATATTGAACCGCATTTGACTTCTTTAACGCCGCATGTGCAAAACTGAACTGCATTTGTCATTCCCAGAGCTGCATTTGATAGATGCAACACATTTGTTGCCTGTAACGACGCATTTTCCTGTCAACAAAGTAAACCCTATTTTAAGACCAGAATCTAAGTCTAGACATCTTAGCCTACTGTTAAACATCTTTTTCAAAATTCTTTGTCAGAAACCAAAATTGAAATTTCTCAAAACATCCATCATTTGCATTCATTAGCTTGCACTTTAACCATAGGTTTAAAATTTCCATATTTTAGTTGCATTCCCTAGGCATCATAATCATCATTTTTCCCTTAGGATTTATCTTGGAAAACTTTGGATTAGGCCAAATCTCCTCACTTTGCAAAAAACCATTGTTTTCAAAATTAGGGTATCCTGGGACATAGTCGTTATTCTGCTTTTCAGTCATTGTCATTTTTGTGAGAACCTCCAACTGAATAGTCTAGTTAGGCAGACTCACTCGTCATTTTTACCTTGTCATTTAGTCCCTTTACCAAGTCCTTTTGATAACCTAAATTGAGACATACGTCAAGCTTAGAGTGGTTAAACATGTAAGGAAAATTAGATGCGGAAATAATTCTCCTAATGTCAATACCTCAGAGAAGAATGTAGATATACTTTTAATTTTTCAATTACAGTTCAACTAAGATACACTATGAAGTAAATAATAGAAACAGAGTATTTGATAATCACATAGGAACACCAGATATACGTGGGAAAACCCTTATGGGAGAAAAACCCACCACACCAAGAGAAATCACTTTGTATTACAGCAATAAAGATTACATACAAATGTCAGACTTATCTTTCTAGTGTCTGTTTATAGCAGCATTCACCATGAACAATCTTGTACAGGAACCTTCAAGTTACAGTCATTACATATTAGATTACATTTACTGATCATACAACCACCTAGCAATCCATCGATCCAACCAACCGATCACAATCTACAATCACAGAGTATAACCCTGTCATTCCATGTTCGTCGAGCTTCCTCACAGAACCGTCACAACGAACTACCTTCTAACTATTTAGATTCAACTTCTCCTATTGGTCCACAAGACTCCACATAGGACAGTCAAACTGTCAAAAGAGATTCAAGCTTTGTGTTGGCATCTTGGTGAGACACTAACAGTGTCTCCCTGATGCCCAAAAGCTTCATATCGATGTTTCCAAGAGTAATCATTCTTGGCAAGATGTTTCAATGAGCTTTCATGTGTTACATCAAATCACCAAACAGTCGGCGAGACCTATTGATTTCACCAAGACCTCACACCGAGTCACCAAAGGTTATACCGAAGTCACATGTTACGCTGAGGTCCAATCACCAGTCGGCAAGACTTATTAATATCACTGAGACCTCACAACGAAAACATACAAGTCATACCGAGCTCTAAAGAATAGTCGGCAAGACTTAACACCTTCGCCAAGAGGTTTCTTCGAGATCACAAATGTCACCCCGAAGTCATCAACAGTCGCCAAGACTATACCGCTTTCGCTAGGATGTCACTCTAAAACCTCTAGTCATACTAGGCGCCAAAGAATAGTTGGAAAGACCTATTTCTTTCACCAATAGGTCTTATCGAAGTTCTCCAAGCTACCCTGAGTCCACCGTTCGCCATGAGTCTTACCGAGAATAGACTTCAACATCGGTGAGACATAAACACATCGCCGAGACATCATAACGAAACAAACATTGTTACTCTGATGAACCCTAGTGTTTCACTGTCGGTGAAACATTGGCTATTCGCTAGGACTTCTCACCGAGCCGCCAAAGGTTATCCCGAAGCTCATGGTCGCCATGAGTCTCCCCGATACATGATTGAATGGCTTGTCAGCCAAAGATCTCCTCGAGCACTAAGAGGTCACACCGAACACTCCTTGTCACAGCGATAGGCTCCAAAGTGTAACTGTTCGGTGAGACAAAAACTAGGTCACAGCGACCTGTACAAAACATGATGTTCCAAACTGCTTGTCGCCGCATAATTTTGTCACAATCGACTCTGACCCAAATGGAGGTCGTACCAGATGATTGAGGCAGCTACTTTTCCAACAATCTCCCACTTGACGAAGATCACACAGGCACCTCCAGAGCACAACAAAACTTAATAAAAATCATGGGCACTAAGGCCCATTGAACTTGTCTGTGCTCACTGGCTTCATCAATGAATCTGCAACATTCTCTAGAGTATCAACCTTTTCCAAAATGACCTTT
>VDFB02143220.1:0-12036 GCA_007258455.2 Sequoia sempervirens | reverse complement strand
AAGCACCCAACAAAGCAGATTTCTAGGTCCATGTCTGCGGAAACAATGCGGCGGGCAAAGTGGTAAACAACATATGCCATAATTTACAAGCATGGGTGCAACTCCAAAAGGCATGTTTTATGGATTCCATTATATCACAAAATGGACAAGTGGGTTGTAGGTACAAAAACTTAAGGTGGTTGCCAATAGGGAGTTTCACATGAAGAAGCTTCCATGCTAGGAGCTGAGATTGTGCATCAGTCTTGGACTTCCAGATTTGGTGACTAAGCTTATTCCATTTGGATCGAAGAAAAACACAATTCCACTTCTTATTAAGGCGGGGTGTGATGGTAATTGGAGGAAGGAGTTGCTTGTAGATGGATCGCAGGAGAAAGAAGCGGATACTGCGAGCATTAGGCCTTCGCCAATCATTTAAGAAGTTAGCATGACAATCCAAAGATAGCAAGGTACAAAGTTCAGGAGTAACAAGCTGTTGGATTTCAAAAATTGGTTGTTTATCACATGAAGAAAGGTGAAACTTCATTTTAAGAGTGGCCCATGATTTCCAATGGAATGTGGTGGAGTCCCAAAGGTCACGAAAAACTTGAATACCTTTTTTAAATAGATGCTTGCCTTTGAATCTGCTAATAGTGCCTAAAGGCATGTTGTTTTGTTGCACTAACCTACTCCACCAAATAGATGAATATGGAAAACTTAGTCCAGGGCTAAGGGATTGGTCAAACCAAATCAGCTTAGTAGAAGTGATCTGCCAAGCATTCCAAATAGAGTTGAAGGGGACAGAACCATGTGTTTTGAAAAATTGAGCTAGCAAAATCTTATCTTTCCAGCTGACATGGCCCCAAGATTTACCAGCTGAGGCAGTTTGGATGCGGAATTTAACTAGTTCCTTCCAAGGAGCATCTCCCTCCAAGGCTCTGATTATCCACTTAGTGGTTAGGCAAATCCCTTGTGTGTACGGATCAATAATTCCCAAAACCCCTTTGTCTTTTGGTTGGATACAATGATGCCAAGAAGTAGCAGGTAATCCTTTTTTTTGGTTCCCCCATTTGGCCCATAAGAAGTTCCTAATCAACTAAGTTAGTTGATTGTAACAACTTTTGGAAGGAAGCCAGCATGAAGAAATATAAACATGACTAGCAAGCAATATTTTGTTTGCCACTTGGATGCGACGAGCCATAGATAGGAATCTATTAGTCCAATTCAAGAGTTTGACTTTGACCTTGTTTAAAAACCATTTCCACATGTCTTTGAGAGAAACTCCAACCCCAAAAGGAATGCCCAAATATCTAGTGCTTGAGCCATTGTTTAACTTCTTTCCAATCAGCCAGAATCCATGTTGGTCGAGCATTGGGGCGAGACATTATAAATTATGTCAATTGTGCATAGCCAGTTTAGAACCGGAAATGGTGCAAAACAAATCTAGAGTATCCAAAGTATTAGTAACTTCATCAGCATTGTTTTGAATAAAAAGCATGCTATCATCAACAAAGTGAGAATTGAGAGTAGTGGCATTGTTAGGCAAGGAAATACCACGAATAAGTTGATTGGCCTTAGCATGTTGAAGTAAGTAACCAAGGGCATCGGCTGCAAGAACATACAAAAAAGGTGCAAGGGGGAAGCCTTAGCAGATAGATCTTTGAAGAGGGAATCGAGGTGAAAGGGATCCATTAACAACTAGTCTAGCGTTAGCATCCATGAAAAGCATTTTGATGTGATCGCGGATTTTAGGACCAAATCCCAGCCATTGCATCATGTTAAGGATGAAAGGCTATCGAATGCGATCGTAGGCTTTATCAAAATCCAGCTTGACTATAAGAGTGTCTTGGGTGGTTTGTTGAGCCCATTCAATTGTTTCCCAAGCCAACACAAGGTTGGCCAAGATAAATCTTCCTCCTAAGAAGCATGTTTGCTCCGGACGCACAATCATTTGGGTAATGGGCTTAATTCTTCGGGCCAAAGCTTTGGCTATAATTTTGTATGAAGTATTGAGTAGAGTAATAGGCCTCCAACTAGTCACAGATTCCTCATCTTTTCCTTTAGGAATGAGCTTGATGAAACCCTGATTAATGATTGGTCCTAAGGTACCAGTTTCTATTCCTTCAAGATAAACATAGTAGAAATCCTCACGAATATAAGGCCAAAGCTTAAGGTAGAATTCAATAGGGAGACCATCCATTCTGAGGCTTTTCTCCGTGACCATGTTAAAAAGGGCCTCATCAATCTCTTCTAAAGAGAGGGGTCTATCAAGGAAGTTACTGTATTCAACATCAATTTTGCATGGAATACACCCTGCCACACTTTCTTCAACAATGGGAATTAAGGGGTCATCTGCAGATTCGTCAATGAAGAGATGTGCAAAAGATGGTTTCATGGGGAAGAAAATGACATGTATTGCTCTATTGAATGAAAGTGTTTAAGAGATCAAGAAGAAGCTTTTTGGAAGGAAAACTACTCCAACTTTGATGAAATGAGGCAAGGATTTTGGGAGTATGTTGAGGAAAATATGCTAAGTAGTGAAAGGGGAGAATTAATGAAACTTAAGAACCCTGTTAGATTTTTGTACATGCAATATACTCTACCTTCTTTTGACTGGAGTGAATATGAGACAAAAAACAAGGAGGAAGTGAGGAAAACTCTGGGTATAATTGATAGTCCAATGTATTCTGATGTACCTAAATTATATAATAAAAAAATCAAAATTTATTTTATTAAAATTATTCAAAAATTTAAAATAGTGGTGTGTTTCTTTGTACTATTTTTGGCAGACTATTTGGAATTTTTTCTCAATACCATTATCTTGAATACAATAAAGATGCACCAATAGGGGCATCGTATGATGATTAAGTTATTGTGGTGTTGTTCTTGCCATCAAGGCTCAAACCCCACTGGGGTGTAATTGTTGAATGTTAAATTGGGGATGAGGTCCCATATGATAGTAGCTTCTGTCAAAAGCACTTTAAAATAATAATACAAGAAAGATGAGGTGTTATTGTCAACCATGAGGGGTTTGGATTGCATTATTAATGAATATCTTATGAATATGATAAAATATGTTTTACCACTTGATAAAATGAATGGTAGGGATGGAACATTGAAAATTGGGTTTACTGTAATTGTCAAAGGAGAGAACATGGTTGAGGTAGGGGTATCCTAGCCACTTGATAAATGAATGGTAGGATGGAATCTCTAGGCATTCACACACTCACGTAGTCATATTCTCTAGCATTGTAAGATTGCATTGTGTTGATATTGATTGTGATATTGTTGTGTGTAATGAGTACGTATATTTATGATTTGAAATTTAAATTAGTGGGAAAATAATTTATTGTCTTATGTTTTTTATTATGTTTGTGAAAATAATATTAAGTGAAAAATTAAAAGAATGTCTTCAAGTATTTGTTTTAAAATTTTGAAATTAACTTGATTTTATTTTGTAATAAATTATAAATTATATTTATATAAATTAATAAAAATATAATAAAGGTATTATTATTAGTATATATAAATATTTAAATGTATATATGATTATTATTAAAGAAAAATACTAATTATCTGTCTAAAATATAATTGTATATATTTAATAATAATTTAAAATTATTATATTTTTTAATTTCTTAATAAATTGTTTATTTTATATTTATATATTGATAATAATATAATTAAAAAATAATAAAATAATATTATATTATTATTTTTTATTTATTTATTTTAATAAATATACTTATTATTATATATTTTTTATTTTTTAATAAACGCTTATTTTATATTTATATTGATAATAAAAAATATAATAATATAAAATAAGTTATTTATTAAGAAATAAAAATATAATAATATTAAATTATTATTTTATTTAAAATAAATAAATACATAAAAAGAAAAAGCTTGTGATTAATTATAAAAAAAATTTAAAATTGCATAAATATATCCATTATTATAAAATAAATAAATATTTAAATATATAAATAGATTCAAAAATTAATGACAAAAATTTTAAAAAGAAGAAAGAGAAGAAAAAATTAATTTAATTACATAAGTTTAACTAAAATTAAAACTTAAGTTACCTAAGATTTTAATATTAGTTGAAATCGCATGGAAACCATGCAAACTAAAAAAAATATAAAAGAACTAAGTGAAACTAATTGCATAGATAAGAATCGAATATGCATTGATAAAAATAGAAGAGCTAGGGTACGAACTGGAAAGCATACTTCAGCATACTATTTTTATGCAGATTGGACCGCTATACTGACTGGGAAAGGTCCATTGCGAGCTACAGCAGCTTCATGTTTGGCATTTACTTAAGTTGGCATTGACATTTACTGATGTTAGCATTATCAAGGACACGGTCACCAAGATTTCCAGAGGAGAGTAGGCTTCAAAACATGAGTGCATATCTTATTAAGTGTTTTATTTTGGAAGTTGCTTTTTTATTTTCTGTCCTAAAATTAGGAAAAGAATGGCATGACCTGCCATATAAATCTAAACATACTATTTTGTAAATTTCACTTTGTATTCTATTTCCAAAAAGAGCACAGGTAAATTGCAATGGAGGCAGGCTCTTGGCTAAGCTCTTTTATTTCTTATGAATATAAGGAACATTGTTCTGTTCACAGCAGAGGTAATAAGCTTAAAAAATTTCATCCTTTAACATTTTTTTGCAAAGATTGTCCATGGAGTGGCCCTTTGTGCAAAGAGTGTGTTTGTCAAAGCCATCGTTCACACTCTGTCCTACGAGTTAGAAAGACATCGAGACGGGATTCCATAAAAAAAAGACGACATTGAGATTCACATATCAAATGCCCATCAAATTTTTCCTTATACTTGGAATGGTGACATGGTATTTTTTATTTCATCATCATTTCCCTCCACTTCATCTGTCTCTTCCACTTGCTGTAAAGTGTGTAAAAAAAGATTTCACGAGGAAAAATATGGTGTACTGTATTGCTCTATCGAATGCAAGTATTTTGGAGACAAAGATGAGGCTTATTGGGAGCAAAATTGCTCGTTTCCTAATTGTTGTCAAGTGTGCAAAAGATGGTTTCATGGGGAAGAAAATGACAGGTTGTATTGCTCTATTGAATGCAAGTATTTAAGAAATCAAGAAGAGGCTTTTTGGAAGGAAAACTACTCCAACTCTGATGAAATGAGGCAGGGATTTTGGAAGTATGTTGAGGAAAAAATGCAAAGCAGTGAAAGGGAAGAGTTAATGAAACTTAAGAACCCTGTTAGATTTTTGTACCTGCAATATACTCTACCTTCTTTTGACTGGAGTGAATATGAGACAAAAACTAAGGAGGAAGTGAGGAAAACTCTGGGGTATAATTGATAGTCCAATGTATTCTGATGAATATGAATTATAAAATATTTTTCAAATTTTATTTTACTGAAATTATTCAAAAAATTGTCAATAGTGGCATGGTGCAGTGGTTGAATTGTGTTGTTTTTCTTGCCATCAAGGTTCAAACCCCATTGGGGCAGATTTGTTGAGAATTTATATTGGGGATGAGGTCCCCTGTTTGTGACCTCGCCAGTTCATAGATCTGGGTCAAAAGCGTTTACCGCTCTTAATAAAAAAAATTATTCAAAAATTTAAAATAGTGGTGTGTTTCTTTGTACTATTTTTGGCTCACTAAATTTATTCTGGACTGTTTGGAATTTTTTCTCAATGACATTAACTTGAATACAGTAAAGATGAGGTGTTATTGTTGACTAAGGTGAGGATTTGGATTATTCATATGCTTTTATCAAATCTCTAAGTATAGAATGAGTTATTAGAAGATGTTAAGTCGTTTTATCTGCCAATTTCTAGCTGTCTATCGCCTCTTGCCTTTACAGGAGAGGTCTGTGTGTTAGGTAAGAAAATCCTTGCAGCACAGAGTAAACTGCAAGAATTTAAAGTCTACCATTTTGACTTGTGTACAGTTGTTAAGAATCACAGGGTTACATTAGAATTCACCTAAAAGTAACAGGTGTGTTCACTTCACCTGCATAGGAGGATGGATTTTGTGTCTGTGCTTTATAGCATGAAGAGATCATTCACAACTTTCACTTTCCTGAGATGGACAAATCCCTGCAATGCTTATCCTTTGTACAGGAAGTGGAAGCTGATGGAGACATGTAACCGAATGTTTTTGATAGATTCGTAGGGTGTTGCTGAGTTAGAAATTAATCCCTCTTTTCTATAAAGTCTTGGTTGGGTGTTAGCTAAGTTAGAAATTAATCCCTCTTTTTAGTAATGTCTTGGTTGGGTGTTGTATTAGAGTGGCGGTGATCTTTCATGCCTCTTTGTTTTGTTTGTTAATGTTGTTTCTTGTTGGCATGCATGTCGTTTTGTTTGTTTGTAATCTTCATCTTTATATTGTACTATTCATCTTTATATTGTACTATTTGTGGTTTTCTTTTTTGAGCAAGGACTTTATTAAAACTTCATTATATTATTTTTAAAACCTAATTAGTATTAGAGATGAAAGATTCAAGATTAAATATGCATTCTTACTGTGGGAGCAAGACAAATTTGCTGAAGGAAAATCTTGAATACCGTAAAGATGATGCTTATTTCTTATGGTTGTTAGCAGCAATATATCTTCTCAATATAATACAGGATGAGTAGAATATAAATACATGTAGCTTAATGCTTTACTAAGAATCCATCTTTTTGTTGCCTCCGTCTGCAGTAAAAAGATTGAACTCTCTCTTTGTCACCTATTACCTTAGCTTCACTCTCATATGCTATGCATTCTCTGTGAATGTTTATTAGAATTCTCACAACAAGAGCAGGTAGTCCCCAGGTCAGCAAGATTGATTGACAAATGGTAATCAATGCGTAAACACCATTGCTTGCCAAGTTGTAGCAGCATAACTAACTTATGTCGCTTAAAATGACTGTTTCAAAATTGTTAATGAATTGTTTATCCTTCCTAAAACAATGAACATGGACCATGTATTGCACTATAGATCTTAAACTCCAAACCCCTTAATCCTACATTCAGTTTCAGTGTATGATGCCAATCTATCTTAGTCCTGTTGCAGTGATCATATTTGTGTGTCTTTATCCTAGTATGAAGCCAATCTAGTATATGACAACTAAACAGGGGATGGTTTCCTATTATTGCAGCTACAAAAAATAATTTTTAGAAAGAAAAAAAACTTAATTATAAGGTCACTATCCATTCTTAGTTTGCGAAAGGAAAATCATGCTGCACTAGTCCTCTTTCTTGGAGGAGGATTTCTTGTTTCTAACCATTAGAAGAATTTGTAAACAATTTTCTGAGTACTATTTAAGAAGACTTGAGGTCAAGATTGGTTCTTCAAGTGGAAAGATGACTCCATAGAGGAAGAAGGATGTCTATTAATCTCACCCAATGATCTGGAAGAAACTGACCCAACTTCCAATGGGGAGGAAAATCCATCTGCAGAAGGGAGGAACCTTTGATTCCATGGAAGCACAAATCATAAGAGCTAAATGAGCTGAAGACTGATTATCTGGGGCAACGTGCTGATGCCGCAATTCAGCCCCCTTCCACTAAGTTGCCTACTTAAGAAGGATTATTTTTTTGTAGCAGCAGAATATTTTAGAATTAGGCAAGCATCTACAAAGTGCCCAAGGGCGAAGAACGATCTGCAGCTAAAAGCTGTCCCTTAGTAATATAACTAATGTTTCCAAATTTTATTGTCAAACTTTAGCCCAATTTCATTTAGTAATGATTGAGAGAATCCATTTTCACAAGAATCCGAGCGAGTTAAAAGGGAGCAGAAATGAATTTATATGGGGATTGAGATCAGTTTACCTAAGAAGTTGCCAATAGAGATGAAGCTAGGGATACCCCCAAAAAAATGGAGAAGGTTAGGTAATCTAACCCATGCCAGAATGGCTGAAATTGTTTCTGTAAGAGGATTGAATTAGAAAGACCATCATTTTAAACACATGGAAGATTTAAATCAAGACACCTAAATAATTCATTGAACACATGGAAGCTTTACCTCAAAAAACCTAAACATTTCAAACTTCATAACAAAAACCGAAGCATGCTAGGATCCTGAAAAGAAAGATATATAGTGGGGTTTAGACAAAGGTATCCAAAATTATTCTCTGTTCCTACGTTGACCAGCAGTTCATTAGAACTTTAGCTTTACAAATGTCCATTAAGTCCTATTACTTTAGCTGCATAAATGTGACTGTCCATAAAGTGTAAAGGATCAGACATTTTCCATTTGGGAGCTAAGCAAAAACCATACTACCTAGCCTCAAGCTTGGTTCCGTCTTCAATCACAGCTTAGTGGTCTTTTGCATGCAATGACGTCAGAAATGACAATACCTGCACAATGTCCATTCTTATCCCACGGAAGATTCCTCTTCCTTCCCAAAAGTATGGTTGCTATAACATGGGCTCACTGTGACATGGCCCTCCGCTAGGGTTTCCCTTCCCGTGTTGGCCGTATAATTTTTTGAGGCGTTAGAAGCCACTCAAATCCTTTGGGAATCTATGCAGAGACTCTTCTTATTAACGACAGAAGAAAACATTTATCACAGTTCAGTGTCTCAAGACCGCACAACTCATTTTTCTGTTACAGAGAAGAGCATCATTTCTATGCAGGAAAAACTTATTTTGGGGTTTTATCTATGCGTATCCTCATCAAACCCTATTTCTTAGCAGGACTACGGTAGATAGGAGGAAAGAGAAACTGAAAATAAATTTAAAAGAAAACCCCAAAATCTGAAACAGAGCAGAGAAATTATAAATGGAAATCAAAACCCCATATTTACACCCAGCTTTCGCACATAAATAATTTCTTAGTGGCTTCGTAGGAATGGGCGGAACTGGCAAAACCTCCAAAAACTCTCAGCAATAAAAAAGAAGGTGCTGCCGATCAGCCCATACCTACAACGTCGTTAAGAAGAGTCCCTCTACAGCTTCGGCAAGAATATGAGTGGCATCGAACCCCTCTAAACATTATATAGCTAATAAGAGAAGATAAACCCTAGCGGAGGGCCACGTCACTACCAAACTTTTGGGAAAGGAAGAGGAACCTTCCATTAGATAAGGATGGACATGGTGTGGGTAGCCATTGCTGACTTCATCGCATGCGAAAGCTCACAGACGGGACCAACCTTGGTGAAGTTAATAAAAACCCAAATTCAAATTCCACGTTCAAATTGAGTTTACCTGTAACAAAATTGTGCCTAAGAAAAGGAAAAATATACAAGCCACAGCAATTGTTACAAAAACATATAAAAAGGAAGTCTACAAACCAGGCTTACCTTACCATAGAAGGCTCTGTCTCTGTCACTGTCACTGTCACCATGTAAGCATGCTTTAGTCACCATCTCTGGTTTTAGAGAGAAAATGATACAAAGAAGAACTAAGAAAGAGGAGCAGGTTTCGTTGGGGTATATGTGGCTCTGAGATGGAGGATCAGCTGCCCCATTACATATATGCTACTGTAAACAGTTAAACATTAAATACTAGCAATCGCACCTTGGTGTGCAATGGGTACGCCGAAGAGGTGTGGAAGATCAATTAAGGAAATGAAATATGGTTTTTTTTTTTTCAAACATTTTGCAAAACTTGAGTTAATTGGTAGATCATTTAGCAAATGATGTTGGTTGAGTAACAAAGGTCTCATTGGAGAAGTGATACCTTCAAATCAACTATGCATCCTTATGTAGGGATCCAAACACGATTGAAACAAAACTTCTCAATGAGGAAATAAGGAAGATAATTAGGCTCCATTACCAACATGATCATGTTACAATTTTTATTAGAATCCATTTTTTAAAAATTCATGGAATGCAATGATTGCAAGATATGCAAAAGATGGATTTTTTTTAAAAGATTAAGAAACTTATCTTCCTCATCACATTTGGCGGCATACTTCTTACTTGTGCCGAAATTGGAGGTTTGGAGAGGTTATTTCATGGGATGCAATGAATGCAGGATATGCACAAAATGGTTTTTTTTTTAAAGCTTTAGAAACTTATCTTCCTCATCACATTTGGCAGTGTACTTCCAACTTGTGCCAAAATTGGAGATTTGAAACAGGATATGAACATCCATCTAAGCATAAAGGATAGATGAATTTTGTAAATATGGCACATGAACAATTCTCCAAGTCGACCATTTCACATTTGGTAGTGTATTCCAACATGTGTGTTTCACTTGTTTTGTTTTTGTATTTTCATTAATAGTAGACAAAAAATGTGGAAATAAGGAGGTTGTTAGTCTCCATCTCTTGGAGAGGTAGATGACAAATCTTATAAGATCACAATCAGTGGGAGCACAACCTCAATCATTTAGAATATGTCAGATATCAAGCTTCATAATTTATAATTGTGTAGTGCATGAGTATGACCAAGTAGAATAGACAAGGAATTTACGAGAGTTTGATATAAACAAACATCACAAAAATAGCGAATAATTCCTGGTAAAGAATAAGAAGGGAGATCTTTTTGGAAGGAAAAATAGTTCAACCTTCTACAGTTTTAAATTCTCAACACCTCTATCAAGCATTGATGCTAGAGTGCCTTGGCAAGGGTCCCACCTGGTGAGAAATTTGGTGTTGTGAGTGTTTCTTTTCCACGTAAAACATTGATTAGGAAAATTTATTTGATGTTGATGTTAACTATAGGATTCATGTTGCCACTTGGGATAGTTGCCTCTCCTTGCAAAGTGATGGCTCTCATTGCAACAAACAAACAAAAAAACAAATGCCAAAACTACTTTGCAATCTAAGATTTGGTGAAATATTTCCTTTAGTAAATGATTTGACCTACTTTGAAAACTTTAAATATGGGTATGACTCATTCCTTGTGTTGTTCATCTTTGTGTCCAACTATTTGGGCCCTACAATAGGTACATTGTAATCAGGATTCAATCCCTGTCTGGAAATGTTTTTTCTCTATTTGGTGCACTCAAATGTGGACAATTTGAAAACTTATAGAGAAGCAATCTAATATTCTTGTAATGCTTTGTGAGGCTTTCCTTTTGTGGATGCAAAAACACTTCATTACCATCCTTTTGTCGGTACAACACCCAAAAGAGATCATGTTGTTGCTTGCATTAGGTGTTTTTCTTAAAAAAAAAATTATACTTTCTACTAAATGTTATGAATCTTCTCAATAATATTGTTGCTTTCTCAGCTTCTTTCTCCATAGAGGAATGTTTTGTTGCTAAAGGCACAAGATAAGCTATTCTAAACCACGATAAAAGCTAAAATTGTAAACAAACTTGAAAAAAGTTTCATCCTCAGGAAATACGCCAAGTTTAGTTGTAGTTGTACTGTAAGGCAATAGGTCTCAAATGTGCACTCTATGGCATTGTAGATCCAAAGTAGATGCAATATCAATTTTTTCACACCTTCCATTTGATTGTTAGTCTGAGGATGGAAAATCATTGACATGATCAAGTTGTATCTATCATAGACCAAATATTTTCTTAGAAAGTATTGACAAATCTCGTGTTTCTATCTAACAAATGTTTGTTGCCAACAAAGAGAAAATTTGTAGGCAAGTCCTCTTTTGTTGGTCAAGTTGGCCTCTACAACTGATAGAGTAGAGAAATGCTTGCTATGCATAGTTGCAATCACATTTTTCTATAAAAAGTTGAAGGCCAACAACAATATGATCTGTCACTGGACAAGGGCCTAAACACCCTTGCCCAATGTATGGCCCTTTAGGCACTCAACTGCATCTAGGATTAGGTTGAGGTATATTTGGGTGTGAAAGATAGAAATTATTAAAGGAAAACAAGAGAAAAAATGTATGACAATCAGATGCATCCAACTACATGATAGCCAAATCACAATGCATCCACCCTAGAGCCCTTGCACATTTGAGGGTTTATGGTCCAAGAGTTTAGGATGTGAAATAAAATTAGCCAAACAAGATTGAATCCATACTAAAAGTCATAGATATATTCTAAAAAAATTATGATTGTCCACAAACTCTTAAAATATGAAGATAATGATTCTTGTGTTAAAGTTGTATTCCTTCAAGAACATGAAGAATATATACAATCGCATTATTGAAATGAGTTT